>VXAY01007002.1:0-32359 GCA_013399855.1 Oxyruncus cristatus | reverse complement strand
CTCCCCCCCCCCCCCCATGTAGCCTTTCATAGTGACCACCTCTCCTCTCTGTAATCCTGCTGAATTACCTGTAATCCTGCTGAACAAATACTTTGTTGTGTTGGGATGAGAGGCTGGTGAGGTGAAACAGGAAAAATTTAGGAGTAACTCTGCAAAAGTGTAATGGTGGGTCAGCCTGATGTGTGTGACTGGAAAAAAAAAAAAAGTGCAAACTGGGTTTTTATGCTTTAATACAACGCCTTTTTTTACTTCCAAAGGAGAATAAGTTTGAAAAGAAAATATATATTACAGGACCCAGATCCAGGAATTGCCAAGACAAGGTTGTCACTCTCAGGACAAGATGTTCTGGTTTTACTTGATGTCACCACAGAGCCAACCTATACTCAAGGAGTCCTGCTAAGCAAATTTTAGTGTGTTTTTTAATCTCAATGACATTTAGTCATAAATGGCACTGAGCATTCTTTTCCTCTCTCTCTCGCCTCATCTTTCAGGGGTCCATGATTGTTTTCAGCTGGAAGAAGACACTTTTTGTGTCACTTGAGCAAAATACAAAATGAGCAACATCCCTTACTTGCTCTTCCTTCAAATTTACTTGAGGTTTACTAATGAAGACCTTTCTCAAGCCTTCTTTCTGCTGGGCAACTTCTTTTGACTTGTGACAACTGCACAAGGTGCTAAGTGATTATTTCTAAATGCAGCTTCTTAGTCATGATTTTTCTCTTTTTTTCTCTTTACAGAAGCGAAATGCTGAGAATGACTTGGTGAGTAAGACTTGGTTTTGTCCAGGCTACCAAGAAAGATTTATAGTGACAAGAATATTCTTACTGTGTTTGCAAAATGTTTCTGTGAGTGAGCAAATGGGTATTTCTGGGTGTGTATGACAGGGAAATAACCCAGAGCTGCCTGGTTTAGGCAAGAGGATGAACTAGACACTTCCTTTCCAAGCTCTGATGGAAACTCCTGGACAAGGAAAGAGAATGAACAAATAATTTGTAACTTTGAATGAATAGCAAAGTTGTTTGAAATCACCTCTGTGTGTCTTAACAGATATCCATTCAGTGTTGGTTTTATTTTTACTTTTGTTTTATGTTGAAGTTATTGCTAGGGAAGGCAAGAGACCTGATGTCTGAGGCTGATTCCACTCGGCATCTGGATTCCCCTTCAGCAATTTTTAAATGCTTAGGTTTTTTGGGGACCTTCTTAATCAGTCAGCCAGAGATCAGTCCCACCATAAAAATTCCAGTTCTTTCCAGTGCTGGCTTTGCTCCAAAAAGCAGACCTTGTTTAAGGAGTTGCCTGATGAATCACATCTGCTGTTACCTGTGCTTTCACATAGTCCCCAGTAACCTTATACCTGAGCATTCAAAGAAAATCAGTATTGCCCTGCCCATTTCCTTGATTAGAAAAGAACGAGCTCCAGTTGTGAGGAAGTTGAGAATAACATAAAATGGAGCCTTGGAGCCATCTGGAATTGTTCTGGTCTATTTTTAAACAAGATAATTACTTACGTCCCTGCTCTACGAGTCATCCACTCCACTGATAATTACAGTCACTGATACAGGGAGGCAGCAGTAAATTGTTGTGCTCTTTGAGTAACCATAAAAAGTCACTCTCTCAGTAGAGAAAAAAACCCATGTTTTTATAATGGCAGTATCTTTGCTGTGGTGGTAGTATTTTGTTAGAGGGCTGTAGTTATAACTTGTGGAATAGTGCCACGATGGCATTGTGATAATATCCAAGGAAACACAGCTGTGCTCCAGTTCTCATGATTCCTGGTTTGCTTTGGAGTGATCGATGTCCTGCCATGGTTTCTTTTTAGAAGTATGATGATGACTGATTAACACCCACATCAGTGTAACAGCTGATGCTCTTTTTTCCCCTTCTTTCATTTCTCAATCTACAGGTTGTCAATGGGATAGAAATCTATAGCATGAAGATTGATAGTAAAGTAACTTCCCGATTTGCCCACAATGTCATCACCAGCCGAGCTGTCAATCGTGCAAATGTGTCCAAAGAAGTCTTCTTTGATGTTGAGCTGCCTAAGACAGCCTTCATTACCAACTTCAGCATGTGTGTAATCTTTACAATATCATTAGAGGAGACTAAATATCTGTGCAAAATCTGGGAGAAACTGAACCCAACTGCTCATTGTTCATTATTTTGCCGTTAGACAGATTTTTAAATGCCTCCTGGGTGCTTTTCTGGTACTGTTAACTTAACATATAGGATACATGGAGAAAGGCAAACAATGGTACATCTATAGAAAAATGACTGATTTTCAACTATTTCTTTTCATCATCATGGACCTTAAGGAATGGGGGATCTTCCCTGGAGATCCATCCACCTTTTCAGGAATACCACTTACTCTGGTGTTATCAAACCAGGAAAGTTCCGTTACTTAATTTCCCTGATGGCATTATAGCTTAATTTATCTCTTCATTTAAAAATCATATTTGAATTAAAGGCTTATATTTGAATAGGTGCTCAGCTGTAGACAGTGGCACTTGGACAGGTGAGTCTCATCCAGAGGGTTGGTTTGCCATTAGATGCCATTAGAGACAGGATGGTGAAGCTGCTGAAATGTAGGAATATGGCAGGGGTAAGTTGTGTTGCCATCAGTCCAGTTTTAGATTCTCTGATGATGCTGAGCACAGAGCTCTTCATTCCAGCTAAATTCACTGGAGAGACTGGCTTCAGTGAAAGGGCTCCAATCTTGGCAACAATAGGTCTCTGAGAGTGCTTTTTAGCAAACCAATCAATGAAGGGAGAATTTCTATAGTAACTTCTCCTGTATTGTTCAAGTAAACTAGGACTTTTTTCATCTGCAGGACAATTGATGGTGTCACTTATCCTGGAACTATAAAGGAAAAAGAAGCTGCAAAAAAGCAATATGAGAAGGCTGTTTCAAGAGGACAGACTGCTGGTCTTGTCAAGTAAGAATGATGTCTTATGTGGCTTCCACACCATCATCCCATAGCAAACTGTGAGATTGTAAATACTGTGTTCTGGCATGTTACTGACATTATGGGACCAAAGAACAATAGTTAAGTTAGGGTTATTGTAGCACAAATTGTAAAAAGGAAATACAACTTCTGACTATACAGGTAGTATCTGCAATTATGGAAAGGCTGTTTCTGCAACTTCCACTGACCTGTTCCTGGGATTAAGCTTACTGAGAACTTGAATAAATTCTACAGTTTGAGTACGATTTTAGCAATAGATGCTATTTAGAACAGAAAAAAAATCCCATCTTTGTTTTACTTCTTTTCGGAAATGGTATGCCACCAACCCAAACAACAAATATTGTAGGAGAGGATAAAGATACTCATTTTCCTACCCACTTAATACAGAGCTTCAGGAAGAAAAACAGAAAAATTCACTGTCTCAGTCAACATTAAAGCAGCCAGTAAAGTCACTTTTGAACTCACATACGAGGAACTGCTGAAGCGACGCTTTGGAAAATACGAGATGTTCATCAAAGTGAAACCAAAGCAGCTTGTCAAAGATTTTGAGGTAAATGGCAGACTGATCAAATTTGGTTGTAACTTAAGAACTGATGAAATTCTGTACATCTGTTGAAAGTGGAGTACCATGGTCATTCCCACCGGCTCACAGGTGAGCTAAAGGCCCACGATAATGTTTTAATGGGTCACATGGTGAGTCTGAACCAGCAAACCTTTAGTGCAGTTTTTATTTGTAAGCCTGACAAATGTGCTCATCCACTGAGCATTGCAAAAGAAATCATGTATGAAATCCTGAAAAACCTGTTACAGTGCCTTGGGGTAAAATGGAACATTAATATCTTTTGCATATGCCTTTAAAGCATAAAGTACACCTTTCTCACACCATGAAACAACATCATCTTAAATCACATTGATGCATATATTGCATTCTAGAATACTGCAGCCTTTGTGTGTTAAAACTGGTCTTTGATCACTCTTATCTGCCTTAGTAGAATTCCAGTATCTGCTTTCAAGTAAGTTATATTTCTATTAAGGTTTCTTGATTTCTAGCTTTGTTTTTAACCTCTGTATGTAAAAAGGCCTGTTTGGCTAAAGATGTGCCCACACAAGTGTAGACTTGGACTGCCATTATGAATTACAAAAGTAAATTTCTTTTGCTTTTATGAAAATGCCTCTCTCAAATCTGTAGTTGCCTGCTGATCCTCCTCTTAATGGCTGAGTTCATGTATTGTGGGTTAATCAGTGACAATGAATTTTCAATTAATATTTTAGATAGAAGTAGATATTTTTGAGCCCCAGGGTATCACTGAGCTGGAAGCAGAAGGAACATTCATCACCAATGAGCTACAAAATACCATCAAAAAAACTTCTTCAGAGAAAAAGGTACGTTGACTACTGAGTTCCATAATCTACTTATTATGGCTATAGTTTGAAAATAATGTCAATGGAAGTGAGAGGAAAAAAAAATAGAGAAAATGCAGTAAAGGCTTGTCTGTGCAAATGAGTTCTGAATTCCAAGGCAGCAGGTTGAAGGCCATCTGCACGCAGTTCAGAAGCCATGTAGCTGTTAGCAGAGTACTGTACCAAAACTAGTAGGCCTTGTCCCACAGCAGCATTTGGAAATCCGATTACCAGTAAGAGTGTCTCTTATGGAAGAACTGAGTCAGTAACAAGTAGTTTTCTCTTGTATGGAGGGAGTAGAATTCCTGAAAACACAGACTGCCCAACAGACTTGTCAAAGGTGTCAGTCAGAGTGGAGGGCTGACTCCAGGTAGATGGAGAAGCACATGGAGAAAGTCCCAGATAGCAGCCTTCATCTACCAGTTACCCACCAATGAGTATATAAATGCCTATGGATGCATATGAAACTAATAGCTAACCAGATAACCCAGGTTATTCTCATGTCTGTGAATACAAATATACTAGCTTTAAAAAAATGCAAATGTGTTCTCTTGGAAATGTTTAGCTATTAAGGTTCAGATCTAAGGAAGGTTTTCCTTTGCAGGGGCACATCTCTTTCAAGCCGACTCTTGATCAGCAGCGAACCTGTCCAAGTTGCTCACAGTCTGCCTTGGACGGGGATTTTACTGTAAGATATGATGTGAGGAGAACAACTCCAGATAATTTGCAGGTAAATTGAAATTCTCAACAGTTAAACAGCCTGACATGCGCGGTAACAGTCAGGGAGCAGTGAGAGGCAGCTGTTTCCTAAAGAACAGGGAGCCGAGTGTGACAGCACAGCTGACGGCACAGGGACTTCACCAGCCGTGAGCCCACTCCTCAGAGTACCTGAGCAAGGCAGACCCAGAGGTGGCACTCAAATTCCATGGAGAGTCCAGGTCATCAGGCAAGTTTGTGGTGGTGAGCCCAAGGTCAAGGCAGGAAGTCAGTCTTCAAGGTGGGATCCAAACAGCAGAGTCCATGGATAGGGACAAGTATGGCTGTGATAGAGCTGGACACTGATGTTCTGACAGTGTAGCTCAGGCAGGGACTAAAGGCCCAGTCTTGCACTTAAATGACACTCCTGGGCCCATGCACAGAGGTGAGACTGGTTGGGGCCATTAAAACCTTTTAGTCCACTCAGAGGCCAGACATTAAATGAGAGTAATATCTCCTTTATCTGTTTTATCTTTACAATATATCAAAGTTTTTGGTGGTGTTGTGGGGCGTTTTTTTAACATTTTATTTTTCAGATTGTCAATGGCTACTTCGTACACTTCTTTGCACCAACGAATCTTCCAAAGTTGCCCAAGAATGTAGTTTTTGTAATGGATACTAGTAGCTCAATGTATGGAAAAGCAATAGAACAGGTAAGTTATTATATTACTATAGAGTTTCAATGAAAGAGCTGGGAAAAAGTGCTGGAAGGGACATGAGCTTTTCGTATTTAGGACTCCTCATTCTAAGCTAATGCTCAGAATTTTCAGGTTTTGGTGTTGCATCAAAATAGCCCGACTTGCTTATGTATGAGCTTCTCCACCAACGTGTAGCTACCCATCTCCCTTCACTTTCAATTTGCCATGCCAGCTTATCCCAGTGTAAGCAACGATCCATGACGGGAGACCTGATTTTCTTCTCAGCTACAAAGACTTACCAGGTGTTATTGCAGCTGCCTGACTTCCCTAGAGTTCCCCTGAAACAGGGACTGGCCAGAACACAACAAGCTCAGGATTTTTGCACAACATACTATGTAGAAGTTAAAAATACCCCAGTGCTGAGAGACTAATAATGTCAAATCTGTAAGCACCTATTCCGTTAAATGTTGAATTGTGTATTTGAATCTCTTTGTCTTATAGACAAAAGAAGCACTTCTAAAAATCTTAGATGACATTAACGAAGATGACTTCTTCAATTTCATATTGTTCGATACTGATGTGTCCACCTGGAAAGAAACATTAATCAAGGCCACTCCTGAGAATTTGGATGAAGCAAGGAAGTTTGTTCAGAACATTGATGCTTCAGGCCGTAAGTACTTCACTGGACTTGCCAGTTGGTCACTGTGTAAGTTAATTTATCTGTTCATGCTGTGAACACAATGCTACAGCTTGTTGGGTTTTTAGATTACTGATGAGACGCTCCTGAAGTTGAATCTTACTCAGAACATGACATCTATTTCTCTCTATGTTTCCAAAGTCCAGGTACTTCTCTATCTAAACACCCCCCTGCTTATAAACTGAAATCTTTCATATTTATGCTGTAATTGAATCTCTTCAGATCCCAGTGAAAAATGGGCCTTTATTTTGACTGTCTCTGCTGAACCCAAATTTCTATGTCTACCCTGCAGTGACAAATTTACATGGTGGTTTGATGAGGGGAATTGATATTCTGAATGCTGCTCATGAAGGAAACCTTGTGCCCGAGAGAAGTGCTTCTATAATTATCATGTTAACAGATGGCCAGCCAAACAGGGGTAAGTTTATGTTGGATAGAATAATAAAGAGAGTTAATTAACTAATAAAAAATGCTAGTTAAAACTAACCTTCACCTTTGACTTCTTGATGTTTTCATGATTTAAATGCTACTACACAGCATCAGAATACTAAACCAAGTTTTTGATAATGCCTCCTAAGAAATCTGAACGTGACGAGTCACATTTAATTTTTTGATCATTTTATCTATTTTTGAAGACAACTCAAACGTTTCCTGGTTTTATGCAGGTGTATCAGATATTCAGACCATTGAGACAGAGGTAAAAAATGCTATTGGTGGAAGATACCCCTTATACAACCTTGGTTTTGGCCCTGGCGTTGACTTTGGCTTCTTGGAGAGGATGGCGCTGGAGAATAAAGGATTGGCCCGTCGGATTTATCCTGACTCTGATGCAGCTTTACAGCTTCAAGTACAGTAATTACCACTTAAATTAGATGAGAAATACATTAGTTCAGATAACTGTACAGTTGTTCTTATTTTCAAGCAATCAAAATCCCAGTGTGTAATCTGATACTGGGATACTCCAGAATCTGCTGTAATCAGAATATTAGAATCATAGAATAGTTTGAGTTGGAAGGGACCTTGAGTTGCATTTGATTCTCTCCTTCCCTCATATAAGCAGGAAGTGGAAGGGCAGCAAAAGGGAGATACTGTGGGCTATGGCAGAGAGTTCAGAACTTGGGACAGGTGACACAAGCCACGCTTCTGAAGGACACTGGCGTGCAGCAAACTTACTGCAGTCATTTATATCCCACACCTCACAGATCCTGTGGTTAATGTCATGTCAAGGGACGAGAAGGGGAACAGATCACAAAGCTCTAGGTATTCTGCCTTTAGAAACTTACTGGCAGCAGGTATATCTTACCCTACTTCTGAGGCACTGTAGAGTTGGTTAAGACATGAAAACAGTTCGAGGTCGTACGGGGTTGACCTTTTTTACTTCTCACATTCCAATAGCAGCCATTCAAAAAATTCACCAAATAATTAGATACTGGATTTCATTTCAAGCTCTGCCAAAATCAAGTATAATAAAAATTAGTCTCCATTGACTATGTTGTTACATCAGTCTCTGCAGGGAATAGATCTAGAGACTTACCTCTGTCAAATACCAGGGATCCCTCTTGATTCATCATCCACAGCGTGTAGTTCTCAGATATTTTTTTCTCTCTCCAAGTGAGACCAAAGAATTGTCCTTTCTCATTTCCCTTCTTTGTAGATTTTTTAGGCCTTGTGCTCTGAGACTTTACCAAATATTTAAATATTTCTTATAAAATACGCTTGCAGTTTTCGTTGCCGAAATAGCAGGATGTTTCTGGTTACAGATCTATCTGTGAATTAAAGAAACAACGACAGTTACATGTTTTCCTTTTTTTTTTTTTCTTTTTTAATCCCGTAGGGGTTTTATGATGAGGTGTCAAATCCCATGCTCACAGATGTGAAGTTAAACTACCCAGAAAATGAAATATCAGACCTAACTATGAACAGTTTTAAGCATTTCTATGACGGGTCTGAGATTGTGGTGGCTGGACGTTTTGTAGATAGCAACCAAAACCATTTGACTGTAGATGTGAGAGGTGAAGGTGTAAGTATGGATTTCTTTGATTTATGTAAGATACACAAAATCTCTGAATGTTCAAAGCTGGCAATATTAAATACTTAAAATATTTGTTGTTATTTCTTTACCTCAGTGACAGGATGGGTTACTGCACAATGTGAGAAACTGAACATGCCAAAGTCATTGCTTTTAAAATTGCCTATGACAGTTTTGTGCAGTGTGACTGGATTAGTTTTGCTAACAAATACATGTGAATATACTCATGTATTTATACATATCCTCATATACTTACAAATATATAAATACTATATGTATTTAGTCTCTAAATACTCTACCTGGTTCTTTTTGGAGACAAATCTTCAGTGTTCACAGGTACTTCTATTCAGTGGGTGAAGAAAACCAATGAATATTTGAAATATCTTCCCCTTAAAATAAAACTCTACTTCTAATACCTCTCCACATCTCTATTCAGTAAAAATATTTACGTCTGATATTCAAGAATCAGAACACAAACATATTCTAGACCATGCTATCATAAATAATGGATTGCATATATGCCCCATGGACTGTGGACTTTGGTGTACTTTAAATACAAATAATGTATTACTGTTACCTTAATTGCAGCATGTCTGCTTGAGCATGCTCCTCTCTGAAATCAGTATCATAACCAAAGTTCGTTAAATTCTGGATAGCCAAATTCTGATGAACAAAAACACCACGAGAATTTGGAAACTGTGTTATGTCCTGTAGTGTACAACTCTGACCCTCACAGGAACAATGGGACAAAACTCCTAACACTGGCGATGTCCTGGCAAGTGCTGGGTAGAACCAGACTGGTTTTCAATTTGATAAGGTTTTCAGATGTGAAGGTCTCGATTTTGGGAGGTTCTGGCAGTCCCTGGCTACTTGTGATACAGAGAGGCTTCCTTACTGCCAACAGGCTAACGATGCCCTGTCATACACTACTCAACAAGATGATGAGAAAATGGCTCAAGCTTTCCAAGAACAAGGATACATATTTGGAGAGTACATTGAAAGGCTCTGGGCTTATCTTACCATTGAACAACTCCTGGAAAGACGGTAATTATATCTAGAATAACATCTCAGCTGTGAACTCCTTAAGCCCTCTAACTCCTGCAGCTTCTAGGATAAAAATCAGTAAGGAATATCCCCCCACCTGTTCTCCTCCCTAGCCTCATTATTGCTGTTTCAGGTTGCAAATGAAACAATTTTAAATTATTGCAAGTCTAAAGCACGGTTTTGCCTTTTTCTTGGATAGCCAGTGGAATCACAAGTGCTTTTAGACCGCAACAACTATGCCTTATTGATAAATTAGCTGCAGAGAAATGACTTCTCTTTAAAGTAAAATATTGAATTTGGTGAGTAGTTCAGCAGTCATTGATGCTGGGAGTCTCTACCTGTATTCAGTATTGCAGCTACAGGAGAAGAAAAGGCAAACCTTACAGCTGAAGCCCTGGCTCTCTCACTGAAGTACAAGTTTGTGACACCACTGACATCCATGGTGGTAACAAAACCAGAAGAAAATGACAGTGAAGATGCGATTGCTGATAAACCCACTGAAGGTATAGACATGTTCACAATTTTACTGCATTTGAGAAGCCAAGTGTTCCTTTGATATTCTCCTAAAGAAAGGCTTTCATGTGGGCACAGTTTTAAACATGTATCTGAAAAATCTACTTTCCAAGCCTGGCATGTGTGTTTATGCAAAATTACTTTTCATTGTAAATCTCACTTCCATCAAACCATCCTTCATTACTAAATAATACAGGCAAAGTACTATAAATTTAAAATAAGTGTATTTTAAACTAAATACATAAACTGTTACAGAAAAAAAAATACAACAAATCAAGAAGCATTTCTAATCTAATAATCCAGCTATATTAAGATGAGTTCACATCACTTTCTCCTTTATATTTCTACATACTTCAGGCTAGGGGTAGATGTAGTAACATCTTTCTGCATGAAAAGGGAAAATTTGCATGAGCTCTTCCTCCTGCAGGATGCATCAAGTTGTAAAAGAAGTTGACATTCCATATGTAAAACACAGTATTCATGTATATTGCAGAAAGAGAAGCAATAATATCAAAGTAGACAATTTGTTTTCAACTCCTCTGATCCTCTGGCTAAGGATGAACTCTATGCTTGGTAAAACACTGTGCTTTCATACAGTTCAGCCTCTCTGCTCAACATCTGTGGAACAAACACTCTGTTCCTCTCCAGCCAGGCAAGGCAGTGCTGTTTGCTCAGGGTGCCCCAAAGCCACCCAAACTTCATCCCTAGGTATTGTTCGAGCCACCCTCGTTCTACAGGTCTGACAGAGGCTTTTCAGTCTCTTCTGTCAGCTCCCAGTACCTTTTTTCCCCAAAACTTTTACCTAGAGCCCCTAAAAAGTTCTTGCAGGCTCTGTGTGGCCTCTCTGCTGCCTTTTAGATGAAAAACTTCCTAATCTTCTGAATTTGGCATGAAGACTTAAGGCATTTGAGCATAACAGAGATACTTAGAGGAGATAGTGGGTTTTTCTTTCAGCTGGAATACATCCTGAAGCAAATGAATTTTTAAGTGTCTTTCGACTGTGAATAATTCTTCAGGCATTCTGCTGATAAGTTTTTGCATTATTTTTCATAACACTCATAAAGGAATACTGACACAAAGCCCCTTCATGTTTAACATTCAAGTCACTATACAACATACTGACTTCAAAGTTTGCATCTGGCCTCCATAAGGTGGAAAAACCCCAAACATCTGGCAGAGGGGACGTCCACTCCCTGACCTTCAGCTCTTTGCTTTTCCTTTCCAGGTACTTGTGGTACCTGGCTCCTCTCTGAACCTCTTTCCCAGGAAATCCTCTCTGCACGTGGAAAGTATAGAGCAGAAATAGGAGAAAAGACTCAAAGCACTGCTTCTGTATAAGAAAAGAAAATAAAATGATTGTACACAACCTGATGTCTAGATTCACAAATCAGATTACTGAATCATCCAGTCAGTATTAATAGAATCATTCATATGCCTCAAAAACTGCAAAAGAGTAAAACCAATAAGGAACATTTTGCAGTATAAGTGTGACATAACAATAAAACAATTACAAATAAAGCTCTTGTCCCATGAATAATAAATTGCAGGTTTTTTGCCCCACATAAAAGCATTTTACTTTCAGTGTGTTTCTGTTTGATCTACAAATATTGAGTTGTATCACTGGAAAGAAATGGAATTTGAAGATACTGAAGATACCTGGTTGAGTTTTCAAACAGTTTTAATTTTTTTTTTTTTCTTAGAATATGTTTTAACAGGGTCAGAATCCCTCCTGTTTCATTATACAACTCAAACTGTAAATTTCTCTTTTTCTTCCTTTTCCTCCTTACCTGCCCATGGTAACAGCTGAAGGTACGTGCATTTCTTATTAAATTTATGTCATATTTTTAGCTGTTAGAGATGGATTTCTCCCACTAGTTATTTGATCTAGGATGCAATATTTTCATAAAATCGTTAGGGAATAAATCAAGATAGCGTTATAAATACATTTAAAACTTTTCAGACGGATAAGTTTGTGGTGTTTTCAGTGCAATTCCTCCCGTCTGATGATTCCAGCTTCCCACCACCACAGCATTCAGGCCTAGTACAAGTAAGCTGCTCTGCAGGGCTGGCCCTGGGGGCTCCCAGGTCCCTGTGTGAGGCAATCCCATACAAATACGTCTTTGTTCATGCTGTGATTGCCACTCCTTCAGAACAAGGCCCTGTCTTCAGACACCCCGACACAGCCTCAGGTGTAAAAAGAACAGAAGACTAGAAAAATATGGAAGCAGGTGGGCAAATCTTAGTGACTTCCCTTCTGGGGAAGTCCAGCTTAGAGCAAGGTGGCACAGAGAGGTCAGAGAAGAGCAGGCTGTCCCAGTCCCATACAGAGCCAACCCCATGCCTGCGGAGAAGGAACATTTTTGCTGAAAAGGAGGGTGTGCTTTCAGCCCTTTCATGACACTTGCTTTGTAGCAGTATCAAATAAACTGGTTTGACCACGTTTTTCCTTTGTAATAATGTAGAAATTTATACTTAATTACAAGATTTTTTTGGGTTGGTTTTGGTGGAAGGAAGCGAGAAAGATTGTTTTTTGTTCTTTGTAGCCTCTAAAATAACATTTTGTTTCCTTCACAGCACTGAATTACGTATCTTCTAGGCTGGGTAAGTCATTTAGTTTAAGTCTCTGAACAGAGCAGGATCTGTCAACTGAAGTTACAAGGGAGCTGCAGACTGCCTTGTCTGGGTTTACAGCTGTACTTTAATAAATACTGCCAAATTCTGCTCCCTCCGAAAGGTTGAATAATACGAGGTGAAAAAGTTTCAGCTAAATAGTTTTTAAGGGGTAAATGCCAATTCATCCATGCACCATTTTTTCCTGAAAGGTGTTTCCCAAAAACAGAGGAGGGACTTCAATTTGCATCTCCTTTGGAATGATACAAAGCAAGGGCCTATGATGTCCAACATCCTGGTTATATTCATATCTTCAGTTACTTGTGCAAAAAGCAACTGTTTTAATTCAAGAGAGAGAAGCAGCAAATGACCCATCAAATGGCTGGCTGGGAATTCCTGGAAATGGGAAAGTTGGATTTACCTTTCCGCTCTGGGGATTAGTCTCAGTTTTTCTGTCTATCTAGTTTTCCCACGTTTTCATTGAGAGGACTTAAATTCATTCTGGAAAAACAAATGTCAAAAAGTCAGAAGTTTTCAATGGATGATGTTGCATTGCCTTGCTGATAGCTCGATCCTAAAGTCTGAGCTGTTTGTGTCCTGCAGACACATTACCTGGGCTCTGTGGAGACCCTCAAAGCGATGTAGGCAAATGAAATCTGTCTCTATTGTGAAGCTTTCCTTGATTCAAAAGCAGCACAAACTGTTATTCCATGGACTCTGTGCTTTAAAAACCAGGATGGAATTAGTGATTTACCAAGCATATGAACCTCCTGACATCTTACACGTACCATGCAGAGAGCAGGTACGTTTTCCCTTTCGATGTGAGTTTTCCTAACAAGTTTTTTTCCTTCTGCAGGTTCACAATTGTATCGAATACCCGTGTCACAACCCAGTTGGTACACCAGTGGTGAGTAGTTTGAGTGGTGTCTGTTTAGAAGGAGAACAGAAAAGGGTTTTTAAGGCTAATTTACACAAGTCTTCTGAGCCTTTTTGATAATTCCCTTCCACAAAAGCAGCCATTTTTCGTTTTCAAGGGGCTAATATTTTGATTTACTTTCAACATCTCTCAGTGTCTTTTAAAGATCAAGAAACTGAAATTATTTTTGGTCATCTTCTCAGCCCTCCTTCCCGTCGGTGGGCTTTGTGTTGGTAACTGCCTGTTCTCTATTCAGGTCCCTTCCTGTTCCCAGTAATACTTTTATACAGCTTGTGAAGGGCCCAGTTCCACTGGCACAGTATTAAATGCTCATGTGGAGCTTTGCCCCTGCGTGTCACTGTCCTAACACCAGTGATTTGTCTTTGCAGTTGATGGGGACCCACACTTCATTATATCGGTGCCACAAAAAAGAGATGCCATCTGTTTCAATATCAATGAAAACCCGGGTACTGTCTTAAGTTTAATAAATGATCCAGTTACAGGTGAGTTTTAATTTATTTATTTTTTTTAAAATACAGTAAATCAGGATGCTTCTAACGAAATGTCTGGTGTGTAAAGGCTGTTTCTCTCTTTATAACGCCTAAGCTTTTTTTCCCAGCAAAATTAGTAGGAGGTCCTGTAGTTATGATAGGGTGCCATTACCATGACTGTTTTCACTTCTTGCAGCAAAATGAACTTTTAAACTTTGTTTGAAAACCACTGTGAGGGTTGAGAGTAGTAATTTGTCTCAGTGAGTTGTAGTACAAACAATAAAATAATCCTTAAGTTGCCAGTTCATGGAATATCTGGTAAAGAGAGACTGATGTCACACATGCCATCTCTGCCCATCACAAACTTTTTGTGCTCTAGGAAATACTGAACTTTTCTCAAGAAAATGATTGTTGGCTTTGTGGAAATTCACAGAACAGCCCCCATGGCTTTATTTTACTTTGGCACAAACATACACAAGTAATTCTGATATATTTTTCAACTCATACCTAATTCCTTTGGGTTTGTTAAATATTCAAGACACTCCTTGCCGTCAGTTAATCGAGTCCTGCCTATAAAACAATACTTGTTTCCTTTCTCTATTAGGCATCACAGTCAATGGAGAACTCATTGGTGATAAGAGAGCAAATAGCGATGCAAAGGTCCAAAACTCGTATTTTGGAAAACTTGGCATTGCAAATAAGCACTTGGATTTAAAACTGACAGTAACTCCCGAGAAGATCACAATTCAGAATGGCAATGAAAAAACAGCTTTCACCTGGCTTGACTCAGTCACCTTGCAACAAGCAGGGTAAGGCTCTAAGAAAGGATATCAGGCTCTTGGATTTCTTTCTACACTTCTTTAAACATTGATCAATAATACACTTCTAAGATTCGTTGTCTGAATCCACAAAAGAAAATGATCCAAGCCTTGCTGGACTCTGCTCTCTACTTTGTTGTGTAACTGCTGAATTATTCAAAAATTCCTCTGCTTGGAATAACTAAGTGAAATTTTTTCCCTGATATTCTATTACCATGGCTAAGGCAAAACTAGATTTGGTCTCATGCTTAACGCAGCAGTGTCTTGCAAATACTTAAAGATTAACTTTAGACACAGTGTGTAATCTTTCAAAGGCATAACAATGCACCATAAACGATCTCCAGTTCAAGAAATGGAAATTGTGGCATTTACAGAAGAGGCACATTTTGCCCTGTCAGCAGGTCTATTTTTCATGGGATCTCTCTATTGCAGAATCATTTATACCTGTGCAAAAGGAAGTTCAGAAAAGGAATGGGCAACATCTCCTACTCCTGCCTTGTCAAGGCCTGGCACTGCAGCAGAGAGCAAAACTTACTCACACAGCATGCCTTTTTTGGTTTTTTAATTATGATAGGACATGGATGATACCAGTAACACAATCAGAAGCAAAACTTCTTTATCCTGTCTCAAACCTAGGCAGCTTGGGAGTTGACTTCTCTGAAAAACAAAAGGAACAAGTGTCATGTAGCATCCAGCCAAGGAAGGGATGCTTTTATCAAGAGAATTTGTATTACTGAGCGTGAGGAGCTGTATCTACAAATCACTGACCTATCTGTGATTAATTGCACTGTTAAAGGACAAGTTTTGGTAGAAACATCTTACTGAAAGGTTTAAAGGCCAGGTAGCCTTTTTCAGTGTCATTTAATATGATTCTGTGACTGTCTGTGAACACACATACAGAGACTCCCATGGACCAAACTAGGCAGCAAATCCTTTCTTCTAAAAAACACCCAGCACTTCATAAAGCCACGTTTATGTCTTGGATATGTTTCTTCTTCTCATATTTCTTCTCCTTGCTGTTAACTCTGGGAAGCACAATGTCCTAACTCATGTTTTGGTTTTTTTCCCCCTCAGTTTAACTTTAATAATTAATAGGAAAAAAAATCTGGTGCTGTCAATGGGCGGTGGTGCCTCATTTGTTGTTGTTTTGCACCAAGTATGGAAGAAACATCCCCTCCACCGAGACTTCCTAGGACTGTATACATTGGAAGTGGATAAACTGTCTGAACAGACCCATGGATTATTAGGTATGACTTCTTTTAGTGTTTCCATGCTGCTCCTTCCTTATGAGGCTGCATAATTTGTGGACACAAGCTTGTACTTAACCTTTCTGAACTGAGAACGGAGGAAACAGATGACACTGATGTACAGTGTTACGATTTGTGACAAAATATTCTGGGCTCAGTCTGTGTGAATTTTCTTTTTGCAAATTTCTCTGCTGCTGAAATCACTGGCATTCATTGTCCTCACTGGCATCTTTAAATCTCTTTATCTTGCTAAGTCCCACCTACAGATTTTTTTTTTATTTACTACACTATTTCTCCCGTCTCTTGGATAGTTTAACCTCTCCTTTTGTCTTACCACCCTTTGCCTAAACACAAGCACTCTGAAATAATACTTGTTTGCCTGATCAAAATTTGCCAAACCCTTGAAGGGATGTGGAAACCAGCATGCGGATGCAGAAATTCTGGGATTTCTGTTTGGTTTCTGTTTTAATGTGTGCAACGTGTCTGAAATGTTAATTTTGGCTTCTATTTTTAGGACAATTTTTCCACCCCATTGACTTCACCATACTAGAAATTCATCCTGGGTCTGATCCCAAGAAACCAGATGCCACAATGGTTGTTAAAAACAATGAACTGATAGTAACGAGGTACAAAATAATTAAGTCCTTAGCAAAGACTTAGGCAATGTTGCCTTGCCCAAGTGCAGTTCTTACCTTGGTAGTCCCACGGCTGTGTTTCCCTTTCAGGGGCTGGCAGAAGGATTATGGAAGAGATCCCAAGCATGGTGTTGATGTTCCTTGCTGGTTTGTCCATGACAATGGAGCTGGGCTCATAGACGGTGTTCACACAGACTATATTGTTTCCAGTCTGTTTTAAGCGACTGCAACTTCCTCCAAATTCATGGGTAGACAATTTGTAGAATATTTGTCTGTAAGAACAGTATTTTTCAGTGTTTAAGGACTATTAAAAATCTGTAAGCATACCATGTTTGGCAGGGATGAGGTCTGATGGATTCTCGTACAGTTTTGCTGTGCATTTGATCAAATCTGAATTGCAAGGTAGCTGTTCCCTTTGTGTGCACAGATATCCCTCATCCCCTGAAATGTCCCCTTCATTAGGTTCAAAATTCTGACTTAAAATGTTACTTTGTAAAGCATAACAGAAACCTTCTATCCAATTTTAAATCAATAACGGAGTGATTTAAATAAAAGCCTCCCTCAGCACTCGGGGCCCGGTCCTGTTATTCCAGCAGCTACGGATGTTCTCATTCCGGTTTCACAAAGCCCGGTGCACCAGATGCATTTCCCGACTGAGCACAAGAGGGCAGCTGACAGCCCAGCCCAGATTTTGGGATAATTCCACGGCAATTGGAATCTCCCGGCCACTTGACTGTGCAGCGCTGGGGGCTGGTGCCAGCACACAAGATGACTGTTGGCATCCAGGACTGCTGTATTTTAGTAGTTTAATTTGAACCTAACTTTTGGATGCCCAAATCTTTACAAATTCATGAAATACCACAGTTGCAAGCAGCATTCACATTTAAGTAATAATAGCTCTTTTGGACTGTGTCTTTTTTGTGTAAAACTCCTCCCTCTCTTCCCATATTCAGGGTAAGAATTGTCCCATTTATTTATATATTAATTTTGTACTCCAAGAAATTGTAAGGTATTACCTCTAAAGGAAAAAAAAAAAAAGGCATAGTTCTTATTTACTTCAAGATTTCTTTTCATCAAATCAGCCACACCAAGGTAATTGTGGTCTCACATGGCAAAGCAGAAAATTCCCCTATTACTGTATGACAAGGAAAGCCAGTGTGTGGAAAACTAGAATGCAGATACACCTGAGGAAAGAGGAGCGTAGTGGGAAAACAGAGATGACATGAGATGTGATGGGTTAAACTGAAAGAACAAAGGTAGAGGTGAAAAAAAATTCAACTGAAGAATCAGAGAGGAAAAAAATAGAGGAAAGATATACTTACTGTTAAATTTATGGGAGATACAGGCCTTTTGCTTTACTGAAAGGGTAAGTTTTATAGACAAAAAAAATCGGGAAGGGGAGAGGGTGTCACAGTGGCTGCATATCTCTGCCTGCTACATTCAGACCAAAATGATGAAAGAAAACAATAGTTTCTACAGATAGTTATAAATTACTGAACAATGGGGAAGGCAGGGAGAATAACAGAAAGGAGTGAGAGACCAGAGCACTGGAACTAGTAAGGTTAAGTTTACATGGTTCTAAGCTTTTATTCCAAGATTTTTATTCTAAGATAATGAACTAGATGGAATCAGGGCTGGTCCTGTACTCACCCCATGAACACAACAAACCAGAACAGGGCACAGCAGACCTTGACCTGCCTGGCTGGCAGAATTTGGGCACAAGGCAGTGCTGGGCACTGAGCTTCCTTGTTTGGTTAGTGGGGATGAGGCAAATCCCTGGAGGCGGCAGGAGGTTTGTCAGCTGTGACGGAACTGTGAGCCAGGAGTTGACCTCAGGAGCTCTAGTCTGCTTCTGCATGGCTCCTGTTCAATATGCACTCCAAGATTCCTGCAAGGTAGGAGGGAACAGCAAACGGAGCTACAGGTCACAAGGAGGGCAGAGAGAAATAGCAGAGTGATGCTTTCAGTTAAATAGAACATTTATTCCTACTGCCAACAGGGACAATGCTGGTTGAAAGAGAGAGTTCTACTGTGAGATGTGGATTTATCTGTCATTTTGCATTGGAATTAGAAGTTACAGAGTGCAAAATATTCTTTATTGTGTCTGCCTTCAGCTCCTTGAGCAAGGGAAGGGAGCGTAGGAAATCAGAAGCCCGTCAGAGCTCACTCTGGGCCTCAGAAAGGGCAGGAGGAGAGTGACTAAACATCAAATTAAAACATAATTCAAGTGAAGAAGTGTGGAATGGCCCATACTTCTGGAATGGACAGCATACCTGGAGGGGGGAAGCAGCACTTACAGGAATCTGGGAACTGCAGTAGTCAGGTACAGCAGCGACATCGGGCTGCTGCAGGAAGCACAGACATCCCTGTGGGAACAGCTGCGAGTGCCTCTTGGAGACAGGAGAGGGGCCTGGCGCATCCAGACAAATCGGATCCAGCCCAGGGGACAGGGACAGCTCCGCAGGGAAGTTGTGGAAAGAGGGGGAAAAGACACCAACTGCGCAAAAAGTTGTTACGAGGAAGGCTGGCAGCCGGTTTTCTTCCCATCTGGCTGGGTTCGCAGGATGTGCTGCTTTGCAGCCAAGGAGAACTGCCCGACCAGGGCAGGCGCTACCTGGGGAACGTTGGCGCTGCGGGGCTTGGGGCCGCTCTTGGGAATGGCCAGCACATGCTCCGGCCTCACCCGAGCAGAGGTGCCCGCTGAAAGCTGCCCCCAGCCATGCCCAACAGGGTTGTTTCTATCCCTGCAATCTTCGGGCTTTCGAGTTGGGTAAGCCTGGGTTTGATGCAAGCGAGCTGTCTGGCGTTTCCAGTTTCCAAAGTCCGCATTGTTTGTCGAGCGATTTGTCCAGCAAAATCGGCACCTGCAAACTACGTTTTTAATGTCCAAGGAATTCATACAAACATATCTTGGCATCACGCCTGCACAGTTCTTCTATAAGAACAGGCTTCTAATTACGTAGTTTGTTTATTGACTTTGGCAAGAAGTTGCTTCTCTTTTAGTGCTTTGCTCTAAAATAATAAGGTTTTTCCAGTTATGTATTATTGGCAAGATAGAAAGCAACTTCTGTTAAACTGTCTACAATGCTGGCATATTTATGGGTTCAAAGATACATAGGAACAAAAATTCTAAAACACAAAATAATTTTGGAATTAAAAGCTATGAACAAGCTGAAGACTGAAAGCATAACTTGGATTCCACAGGCAGAGGCTTCTGTGTGTCTGTTTACACTGCAGTGTTACCTCCGTGCGTGGCAAGTTGGGGTTGAGCCGTTCATTATTTGTGAAACATCCTTCCAATGTTTGCAAAATGTTGTATGAAATGGTGCCAAAAATGACTGCTAACTTTTGGGGCAGAGACGCTCGCTGCCTTTTGCAACCAGTCAGGAATCTTTTTTGCAACCAGTGAATGGCTGTTTTGCAGATGCTTTTGAAAGGGAACCTCAGAGACTTTGCAGCAGTGAACGGGACCGCAGCCAGTGCAGGTTTGTGGTCCCCACGCACGGTCCCATTTATTGCTGATTTCATCAGATTTGAACTGATTTACAGAGTGACCTTCAAGAGAACCTCAATGCAGCAATAAAGTAAAAAACGAGAGATGGGATAAACAAATACATCCTTAAACTTCATACCCTTTTCACAAAACACGTGGTTCAGGAACACCGCCACTTATACCTGGATAGAGGATGTGCACTTTAGAAATCGTTTGCATGACTCATTTGTTGGCTTGGATGACGCCACCACGGATTTTTATTTGGAAACCTAAGTCCATGTGTCCATGTCAAACTGTGAGCTGATAATGTTGATTTTATTTAGTTCATTCACATAAATCTCCAACAACAATGGATTAGAAACCATTTTCAAACAGCAAACAAGCAGGCACAGTCTCATCTTGAAAGTGTAATGATTCCGAGGTAAAATATTTGCGATATATATTTTACTATATATATATAGTAACAATAAGGCTTTAACTGAGTGGTTTTCTTGATGAAAGTATCAAAAATACATGGAAGAGCAACATTTGCACAGTTTTCTTTCCCAGAAAGTTTTTTTCTAGAGAGTTAGATCTACAGACCAGCAGAAAACAGGCCCATGGGCTGACTCAAGCCTGTAATCTTTCTTGTACATCCTGAAACAAAATCAGAACAAGAAAAACTGTGATAATACACTCAAAGGGCAGGCCCAGAATTGCCCTGACACATGCAGATGGCACCAGGAGTCAGAGCTGCACCTCAGCACTCCCAGGATATGATTATTTCCCCCCATGAAATAGGAGCCTTGAGCTTTGTAGCTTCACTTAACAAGCAACAAATTCAGGCTGTTAAGGAAAAATTCAAGTGCAAGTTATTTACACCAAAGAGGTGTGTCCATACACACACTCCCCCAGTTTAATTTCTTTTGATCTCCTGTGTTTGCTGATAAAATCCGTCTCAAAGCACACACATCCCCCGTGTCTGTTACCTGGAAACTTTGTGCTCAGATCCAGACACCATCAGGAGTCTTTCGTCAGCTCTCTGGTTGATGTTGGAGTTATCCTTAAACTGTGCTTCTGAATAAAATTGACCTAAGCAACAGACACACAAATTATTTCAAAATACAAGATGGCTGGTCATTTAACCCAAAAGGCAGCTCTATCTCCAGGAAAGCAGCTCTTCATCTCAGAAAACAAACAAAGGAAAGCTCCTTTAGTAAGTGAACAAAATTCCTGTATTTCAACTGTGATCTCCTGTTATTCCTAACACTCTCCACAGGGAGGCTGAGCCTTGCTCTGATGGGTTTTCACGATTTTTTTTTTTTTGTGATTTTGGGATATGCAGCCTCTCCATTTGCAGAGTTTCTGAAACAACTCCAACATTAGTCCCATCAGGATTTTTGGAGCCAAGACATTCAGGACCAGCTGGTTTTCATTTTCTAACCGTGATTGTTTACAATTTCACGTCTGTTATTTATGCTCCGTTATTTGACATTAAATGAATTTGCTGCATAAATCACGTCATTCCACAGCACTGGTGAGGTTAAGCCCAACTATTATTTAAGTCTTATTTTAACAACTCCCAAATCCATAATGGGCTATTTAGGGTTGTGCCACTGGTGAGTGGAAAAGCATCGTGTTATGTTTGCAGGGTCAGACCTCCCCTCTTTGCAGAGCAGGGTCTGCATCGCTGGACAGTAAAAGTTACATGTCCAAAAGGAATAAATTAAATGCAAAGTTTCTCAAGAACTCCCTGAAACAACCCCCCCACACACTATATTCTCATTTCAGGAGCTTAGTTACAAGACCATCCTTCTTTGCCACATACATCTGTAACAACACATACCCAGAACTCCACTGACTTTGTCAGAAAAATGATTGGTGTCCAAGAAGTAGAGCCCAAGGAAATCATCTGGAAACTTGCCACGGGAAATTTTCACTGTGACCGTGTCAGGCAGTGATGCTGTAACGCTTCTTTCCTTTTCAACCGAGACTCTAAGGCTGGGAAGTAAATTGTGACAGTATTTCAATTAAGAATATGAAGAAAGAATATGTATTTAACTAACTGACATTAATTAATCAAAATAATTCAATTTTTTGCTTTTTGTCTCTTTGCAGTTGCGTTTTTCATGATCTGTCGGTGGCTATTTTTAAGCTAGAAAATATTGAGTAGCATATCTTTTCTTTCTGTGCTGCACAACAGGTCTTGCAAATACACCAACAGAGAAGAATTTTTTGCTGATGAATCCACCTTATTATCCGTAATGACATGAAACGCTTGGATGGGGGGGAAAAAAAAGAATACTTTCTCACCATTTTAATGAGGAAAAAAGGTAGACTAGATAATATAATTCAGGCTAATTAATGGACGAATCAAATACTTTTTGCTTGGCTATTTCACAAGTTTTTTCAGCCCCTGCCTTTCTTCTGACCCATTAATGTTGTTGTGACCCCAGGTGGGCTGGCAGAACACAAATGCCACTGGCATTTAGGGCCCCCCACTGCTGGTGTTCACAGCACTGTGGGTGCAAGGGCTCGGCCGCTGGTTTGAAGCAGGAGGATCATTCTGCTTGGCAGACAAACTATACAGGGGCATAAATCCAGCATGTTCTTGGCTCTGTTTGGACTACAAAAATAATTGAAAGCAGTTGTTGTAGGACTTGTTATTGTCTAGCACTGCCTGTAAGGGAGGAGCACCGTGTGTCCTGTCTGCCCCAGGCCAACAGTGGATGCTTGAGGCTGTTTATTCCAGCAATACAAAAAAGCTGGTGGAATCAGCTACACTCAGCCCTTCCTTGTGGTAGCAAAGGATCCTGCTCTAATTAGTCTGACAAATAAAGTGTACTTTTAAAGTGCCCCTTTTCCAACAGCGGGCACTTAGGTACAGACGGCTATTCCAACACTTTATGCCTTCCCATAAAAAATGTTGGCCACCCAGACGGGAGTTATTGCTAAAACTGAGGAGAAAGGGAACTCCAGCCTGTGTGGAGCCAACTGCTGTATAAAAGACAGAGTAAATGTCAAAGCCATGGCTTCGCAGTACTCGCTCTGCTGCTGGAGGGACACCAACTACCTCGCGGTGGCACCAGAGCTGCCACACATTGCTGGGGGTCCTTCCTTTGGAACATAAATACATGTTCTGCCTCTGATGTCGAAGCAGAAAAGCAGGCTGGTGGTGCAGTTGTTTTGATTCTCTTCACACAGGCATGGAGAATTAAAATCAAACCTATTTTGTTCTCCGTATTTGAAGTGGGGGATTATGAAGGTACCCTGCTGCCACTCACACTGAAATACTGGATAAGAACATTTGGAAGCACTTACTTTAGGTAAATGGCAAAGTGGTGGCCTGAAGGAACAAAGACCTGACACCCTTTCAAGCTTAGGAAAGGACAGGGTGATGTTTCTTACCGCTGGATGGTGGTGGTGGTTGACAGTGTCCATGGCAGCCGAGTGTTCTCATCATTGTGTCTCACAACGATCCCATCGGTGGAGACGTGGATTTGCACGGGGGGATTCACATAGTTAATTCCAAACTCCACAAACTGTTTGGTTCCATCTCCAAGTTTCCCCATCACGGTGAGTCCTTTAGTACCATTGACACAGATTTTTCAGGTGACTGTGCTTTTGAGGTACAAGTGAGCTTAATGAAACTGCTGCAGTTTTGTTGCTGAAACCACTTCAGGGTCTCAAATCTGGTTTTGCAAGGCCCAGTACCCATGGATTTCATGCCCCAAGGCTGGTGGGATCACCAGAGCCTGTTTAACCCCGTGTTGCCACCTCCTGCATGGAGGTGTCTCTGCTCCATGATCGGAGCAGGTGCCTGGGGCCGTGGCTTCTTCGAGTACAGGACCACAGAAATACTGCTGTGCATTCAGAGCACCTTTCTGTCCCCACACAGGGACCACACGGTTTAAGGTCTCTACATCCTTCAAAGCCCCCAAGGACTGGGCAGTAGAAATCTCTAAAGACCACGGATGTGACACCAGGAGGAGATGACCCACAGCCAGACATGTGAGAACTGCCCTCAGCTGTTGCAACATTAATATTGCCTAATAGAAAGGCAAAAATTAACCACAGCCTCTCTGGTCAGTGCAAGGCAGCAGGTACGATACGACCCTTCATGAAAGGGGGTTATTCCCAGAGGCACCAACTGCTCTCATAGTCCCAGTGACTCTCCTTGTCCTTGGTGTTGGGGGTAACTCGGCTCACCCACCTTGCTCTGGATCTGACAGCAGGTGGACAGAGGGTTGTCCTTTTCCATCAATATTTAAACAGATTGTTTCTCTTGGTTTGGGTAATTGCAGAAGAAATTGCGGATATTCAATGACTGAAAGGACAGGAGAACAGTATCAGCATACAACAAAAAACCTAGTCTGTGCCCTTTGGATAGGCACAGCAAAAATACTTAATAAATTTATGCCTAAGATATTAATTATGGCTTTTAGAATAGATTATTAAAATCACAGTAATAATTATTGAGAAGCACACCCAGACACAGCACCTTGATATGAATGAAACCAACAGATTTTTAAATTTAGAGTTTACTCAGGGCAATGAACCCTTAAAAACCCTGAGGCTGAAGATCTGTTGTACTGCATTTCTCTTAGTGGTTATATCCTTGAGCCAGAGAGGTTTTCTCATGGGATATGGGGATATTTTCTACTTAAGTGGAAAGAACCAGCCAAGGTTTGCAAGGAGAGAGAAAAGGTTTTCATGGAGTTCATGCAGTTAGAAAAAACATTGCTGTATGAAAAAGTGTACCTTACAGTTATATTAATAATTGAAATGGGACTAGGATATGTATCACTTACCAACAGGTGATGCTCTCACTTGTCCTTTTACCCTGGCAACTGAAATACCTAAAATTAGTAAGAAGAGTTCAATGAAACATTTTTCTCTGAGTCAGCTAATTAACCAGGAAGAATGCTGTGACAGAAGCCTTTTTTAGCAGAGGTCTGAGCTAATTTCTACAGAAAGCTTTGCTTAAAAGGAGATGTTCCAACTGGGGGGGGAAAAGCCCAATGTCCAGCGCCCGTTTCTCTTGGGATGGGCCGGGCCGGGGACCGCCCAGCCGGGGCTGCGGGAGGGTTTTAAGCTGCGCTTTCAGCGCTGCCGAACCCGGCACAGCCACCCCAGCACCCCGCACACACCGCCGAGAGCGATTACCTCCTGAAAACAGCTTCCGGTTGCTGCCCGCTTGGAGCTCAGCCCATCGACCTGAAATAAAAGGTTTTTCCAATGTTTCGTTGGTTTGGGGTCATGCCTTGCATCTCCCTCCTTACCCTCTGAAACAGGGAATCCCTCCTGCTCATTGCCCACTGGTATTTTTGGGTACCCCAGGACTGGTAACTGACACCCATTTCCTTCAGCTTACTAATACATGCTTTCCCAGATCATTCACATTTATTTTCAGGACGTATAGTAACTTTTTACTTCTTAAAAGGGATCAAGATTATTTTCAGAAGTGTATAGTTCATTATAAAATACCTGTGGACTGAAATACATCTAGTAGAAACTAAATCGTAAATCAAGGGGGCATTCCCAATGAAAATGTATTCATTAAAGCAATGTAACTGTGACCCTACATATGAAATGAACTTTATAGAATTATTCCAAATAAAAACAGAGGAGCACTTACTAGGAGCTGATCCAGTCCTCATTCTAGAGGCACCTGCAGAAAGAAAAGAGGGTATCTGTGATTTGTTCATGATTGTCTCACATACCTCAGAGGAGTGTTTCAAACAGCCAGTGTGTAACTCTGTCTCCCTTTCCCACAGCGCCCTGGAGCAGCTGGGCCAGCCTGACCATCGCACCAGCACAAGGCTTGGCAGCAGCTACAAAAACAGGTCGTGCTGCGGAGGTGCCTCGAACTCTTTTCCTCTTGCAGCCAAAGGGAGCTCTGAGGGAAGGGCAGCCCCGAGCCCTGTGTGTCCCCTGAGCAGGGCAGGACAGTCCCTGGGCTGTGCTCCTGGTCAGGGACTGTTCTGCTGTTAAACCCCCCCAGCACCACTTTGAAAGGGGCAATCTCCAGAGAACGGGGCAGCACTGTGCTTCCCTCAATACATTTCTGTGAAACGTATAGCAAAACTAAGGCTCTTCACCTATAAAATCAATATTTAAATAAATACTATTTCCTGAAAGAGAGAGGGAAAAAATACCTAAACTGTCCTCAGAAGGCATTCCAAAAAATCTGGAGGTGGATTTTTTGAGAGGTGCTTCACACATGGTAGAAAGAAGCAGAAAACATCATTAACACCATCCACTTGAAGAACAACTTTTCATCAAGAGCAAAGACAATTTTGACCTTTGAGGCTTGCTAAAGGGAATGAATACTTTCTCCCTTTGACCATGTCATCCACTCAAACCCTGCCAGAGACTGTGGCAGGCTTTGCTTATGTTTTGCTTTACACGTTCTCCCAGATCTCACATACTTCCCTCTGTAGAAGAAATAATTGTTTGTTTTTTCTTTAGAGACTATTATGGAAATATGCTACTGGAACAGAAGAAAACACTCACCTCCTACTACTCTATCACTGGCTTTCTCATTATCTATCAGAAGGAAGAGGGACAGATTAGTGTCATACAGTCAACCCTAAGTGACTTTACCTAAGTGCAAAACAGCAAACTGGGACAAGGCAGTGTTGGGCTTTAGGTGATGAGCTTTTCTGGTGTTAAAGGATGGGGAGAGAGAGCACCTGCAAGACTTCTGGAGAGGCGATGCTTTCCCCCCACATTCATTTTTCAGCTACAGAGTAAAGTGTGGAACCCCTTTGCCTTGGCAGGAATGGGATAGTAGCAACTACCAAATTACCTTTAGTTAATATTTAAACCAACTATTTTCCATTTCAGCAGTAGTGTCTGTTCCACCACTTCACCTTTCCAAAAAAATCCCCTATGTTTTATTTTGACAGGAAGCCACTCCCTGAACTCCTGCCTTGGATGTGGCTCATTACTGAGTCTCATCACTATCAAATGAACCTAAACGGAGGCCAACAACAAATCAAGGACAACAAATCAAGGACAGCAGCCTGTTTCAGGGGGGCTGTTTGATGCCCCATTTACCAGCTTCAGTGGGTTTGTTTGCCAGCTCTCCCTGCTGCTGGTCAGCGGGTTTGGTGACCACCATGGAAGTGAGGGGTGTAACAAAGCTGTACTGCAGAGACAGCTCCAGGGCTTGAGCCTCCAGGGCCTTCTGGTCCTCTTCTGGTGCTGAAATACTAAAGTCTGTGTTAATGATGAAGAAATAACATGTAGAGACTATAAACAAGTCATCTTAAGATTCCTTTACATATTAGCTGTGCCTTAGCAGATACTTTTTACTATTGAAGGGTCAGCAGCCTGACTGGGAGAACTCAGTTGTTCACATGCTTGAAATTATGGAGGTGCTTAATTCTTTGCAACACTGGAGCTTATGTGTCATTCAGATTCATAAAAGTAATAGATACATGATCCATGAAGCGTCTTATGGACATAAATACTGTTCTTTTCACTAGCTGTTGCCATTTCCTTATCTACAGACAGTACTTCTGGATGTGTAACAACAGCTCAACACAGTCCAAACAATTAAAATCTATTTCATAGTAATGTCATGAAGAATAGTTTACATTATATTTTTATATGTGTATATGTATATATATTTAATGATCCAGTGCTATCATAAACTGAAAGGCACATCATACTCATCATACAGTAATGCAGTATTCTCCCAGTATCTCATGTTTTTGATACTATCTGGAGAAATATTTCTGTTTCTTTGTATTTTCTGATCATATACCTTGTGAATAAGGAATTTATGTTGTAAGAAGTTGGAAATTTGTTACATGAAACATTAAATTAACTTACGCTTTTTCCAGGAGCTGTTGAATGGTTAGGTAAGCCCACAGTCTCTCTATGAAATTCCCAAAGATGTATCTTTGATCTTGGAATATTTGCTCCTTCTCTTTGACATTTGCTTCTTCCTTAAGAGTCAAGTCGCTGGTGTGCTGAGGTGGGAGAAAACCGACCATCAAAAGAACAGTTCCAGGCTTCGCTTGTAGTCACATTATTAGACTTAAAGGAACACCTTTCTGTGCCAAAGTGCCCTTTTTGTCCTTCAATTTTTTTCCTTTCCCATTGGAAAATGCAACTCCAAACTACCAAAGAAGCACGTTGAAAAAAGGGGGTAATGAAATTGCTCTGCTTCAAAATTTTGGAGATGAACAACTGAGATTTCCTGCTTCACTGTAACAGTACAAACCTAAAAATGCTTGAAAGGGCAAAATATTATGGATTCGGAAGAATTAAAATTGCTGTTTGCTTATTTATGAATATTCTTCAAGTTTTTCTTTTGTAGCACGTTCAGGAAGGGGAAATTGTTTAAATTCTCACATAATTCCTAACATGGGAAAACAGCTGAATGCCCAAACACAGAGAACATGTACTACATGCAAAACACTTCTGGAAGTCTCCTGTTGGGCCACAGTAGACAGAAGGGAGAGCTATTTTTCACAATTAGCAAACTAAACACTTACAGACTGAGCTTTAATTTCTACTGGCAAAAGATCCAGCTCATTCCTAATTTTTCCAGACACTACAATTTCAGATCCTTCAAAAAACAGCGTGAAATTGTTCTTGGTTAATCCCTCGATGGCATTTTCTGGATACTGCATTTCAATTTTCATTAATGTTGGCGTAGCCACCTCTTGAAAAAAGCCCTGAAGAGAAGCAGAGAGAGAGAGAACACACACAAATGACTGCAAAATAATGCAAAGCAATATGTGAGTGTCTAAAACTCCCTTATGAAAGCTTTTTCTTCAGTAGTGCAGGACTACTGTAAACTTAGAAAAAAAAAATTAATGTTTCCTCCCAAAATTCAGCACACCTTCTCCAGCCAGGCTGGCCATGCCATATCAGCAACGTTTCCCATGGAAATGCAAGTACCAAGGAAGCTTCCTCATTACCACCATCCCACCCCAGTTGGGTATTTTGCTTTAGCCCCTTTCCACATCTGATTTTTAAAGCTTGACAAGATTAATCTTTCTCTTTCTGGGCTGGGGCTGGCATTGAACAAACCCAGCCTCTGCACGGCCATTCAAAACAGGTAGAATTGGCTTCTGAAAAGAAAAGAGAATATCCCAAAACTTATAATCCCTCTCCAGATGGACAGGGAAGACCCAGACAGGTGGAATTGCACAGTTTGCCTGTAGGTGTCTCGAACTGCTGGCTGGATTTTAGGGAAACCATAACAAGCAGCTTCCAGGGGTGGTACTTCAAGTGATTTGAAATCAAACCCAAGAACAGAAGTTCTGCCACCATCACTTCCCCTGGACTATTTGCCCTCTTGCAGAAGTACAGAAACGGGGGAGTTTCCTGGCTTGCCTGAATGCAGCTGATTTGAGGACAACTTCTGCTTTGAGTTTTGGTTAGGCTACAGACCCTCAAATCAAAGTAGCCTTCCTCCCTCCCTCCCCAAAATTAACAGGTAAAGTTAAAACCAACATTTCACCCCAGAAAATCTATTATTTTCCTGCAAGGACTAGAACATAAGCTGTAGCTGATAGATGGTTTTCCTGGTGTATTCCTTACTCCTGACCTGGAGCTGCAAGGCTGCATCAGCATTTTCATATATACGACGTGCTATTCCCCCATTGCTTAGGGCCATTTTCTCCAGGAATTTATAACTGACATCAAACCCAAAGCCAAGGCAGAAAAGAGCATATTTCCCATTGATTGCTTTCTGAATATTTTCTTGAATCTCTTCCACATTTGTCTCACCTGTAATCGAAACAAAAAACATTGTTGGTTTGGGCTTTTTCAAGTACCAAAACACAGAGGCAGGTTTAATGGGAAATTCTGCCTGAAGGTTTTAAAAATAATTCAGAATAAAATAGTAGAAAGGCACAGGACAGAATGCTGTTAAATGAATTGGAGATGAAAGCACCACTCTGCATATGGAGTGCCAGAACGTGATTCTTCCCCTTAATGACTTTTACTAACTTCTACTGATGTCATCATGGCTAAGTGCAAAATGATTTACAAGATTACAGGGGCCAGGGGAGGATTTTAGGACAGAAGGGATGCACACTACAAGTTAACAATGTGAGGGGTGGATACACTTCATCAAGCATGGGGAAGACAAGTTCCATCCATAAGAATTATGTGTGTCAGGTCAGAGAAGAAGGATTGGTTAATGGTGAAATTCCACCAAACTGCCAATAAGCTCAGGCATGCTCTCTCCCAGCCCCTTTGGTGACAGAGGGAAAAGGGTTTCACACCATCATCTTATCCCATTTGAAGGGCTGCTGATGGCCATGTATGGAGAGCTTCTCCATCAGTATTTCCAGGCAGGAACTGGCACTGCCTGTAGCAATACCGTGGGAGCAGATCGGATTTTTCCCTTTCAGCTGCTTTGCCAAGGAAGGCTGTGTGTGCAACACCAGCAGGTACTCGACCCAGCCTGATTTCCAACAACTGCTGGATGTTCAAGGCACTCAGGAGTATTGGAGACTCACTGTGGCTGTGCTGAGCAGGCAGCACCAGGAGCTGAATTTTATTTAAAAATAGAGACAAATAAAGCACCCCCAAAGCAGAATGGCTCACACAGTCCAAAAGGCAGACTGATCTTATTAGAGGGCTTACAGCTGGATTAATATTGATGGCCTTGGAGAGATGCTGGCCCCACAAAAAACTTAGACAAGCCCCTGTTCAGAACAAGGGATGTTTGTGCCATTGCATTGGGAGTTACTGCTTATTTCATCCAATATTTCTAACTCAAGCCTATGGTTTTTGCTCTCACAGCTGATCACTAGTTAAGACATGGAAAAGAATTAAAAACAAGAAGCACCTTGAAACTATCTCAAGTTTGGGGCAAGGAGGGTGAAGAAACAATAAACCAATACCTCTCAAATGGGACTGTACGTAGTATATGCAAGATATCCATGTTTTGTCTCTATGTATTTTACTTTCATATTTCAGCTGTGCCTGGAGGATCTCCAAAAATTCCCTCGAGTTTATAAACTGGGAAGCCAGTGGTATTTAGCAAAACAATTCCCAGCTAAAGGACAAGAAGTCATGGGCAGGAAGGCTCTGCCATCACTCCTTATACCCCTTGGCAGAGCCCTCTCATAATCCCCCTCTCCAGATCCAGCAGTACCTAAGCTTGAGTGTTACAAAGCTCTCTGAAACACAGGCTAAGTATATCAACATCTGGGATGCAAGTGTAAAAGTTCCAAAAACGCAGGGGAGAGAGGCCTGAGGGTGGTATTTACTCACCAGAAGTGGGCTGGCCATCTGTCAGCAGGATAACCATGGAGACACTGCGCTCTGGCAGGTTCTCGGCTTTGTCCAGCGCACCCACGGCAGCCAGCAGGGCACCATTGATATCTGTGCCTGCAAAGAGAAAGCAGGAATCACTCACCTCAACTGCATAATCGTCTGGAGAAACTGGTGCTCTTCATCTGCAGAGCTGTTTAAAGTTTTCTGCAGGAAGCAAAATCCTTCTGAGAGACGAGGATTTAGGGATTTGGCCTATTGGGCTTAATTACGGTGTATTATATTGCAATGGCAATGCCAGGGTGCTCTTTTGGGACCATTTTCCACACATATGTCATGGGAAATGTAAACATGCCTAGAGCCATTAAAAAGTGCTCAAATAAACACACTGTCATCTGTTAACCTACATTTAAGAAAAGTTTCCCTGCCTTATTTGAGAAGTCAGAGAGAAGAGCTGGGCACGGGTGGGTTTATTGGTGTTAGTGCCCAGGGTAAGAAAACCAGTGTTAATACCAACAGTGTAACAGTACAGGGCAGAGCTCCAGAGATGTGCTTAAAACTAAATAGTAACATCAGGCACACTGGCTGATGCAACAATTGGAATGCCACATGTCTGTTTTGCCTGTTTTTTTCCTGTGGTGTGGCTTACAAAGGAGTATAACTGTGGATGTGGTTTTGGTTTCGGTTTTTGTTTACAAGGGGACCCCATGTATTAAAAAAAATCAGCAAATTGCTGTCAAATGTTGAGTGAATTGCCATTTGTCTGTAGAAAAAAAAAGCGCTATCAGGGAACCTGACAGTTATTTCTGTGATAAAAATTTGAAATAAAACTTTGTGGCTTGTATGGTTCATAGATGTGATGCAACCACCTCATATATA
>VXAY01006995.1:4880-38000 GCA_013399855.1 Oxyruncus cristatus | reverse complement strand
GGGCGGGGGTGAAAGAGGCTCATGCCCTGAATTTGGGATTTGGCCGGTGCAGGGGTATGCCCTGCTCCCAGGTGGGATTTTCCTCTTTGCAACTCAGAGTCGTTGCAGGGGGGGGAATCACTTGGTGGGGGGGGCTGTGTTGCATCTTTTTTAATTGATTCCCGTTCTCCAAAGGGGACCAGAAAGTGGCAGCAGCAGGGGCTGCTCTGGCCTGGAGTGATGCCAACCATTACGTCACCAGCCAGAGCCTCTTCTGCTATTGTTGCTGCGCTCCCTCCTTCTCTCCATCGCTCCGCTGTGAACTGGGCTTGTTCTGCAGCTTGTTGTCAGACAGGAAAAAAAAAAACAACCCCAAAAAAAACAACAAAAAAAAAACCAAACAAAACCCTGAGGTCCTTCAGACAACAGCCTGGGGCAGGACTGGGGGGCCCCTTCCAAGCTAAACCATCACTGCTGGGACAGTGCGGAGCTGCTTGTTGTTGTCACTGAGTGTATCCCTCCTTTTCTGGGCTTCCCATCACTTGTGTCGTGATTTTTACCCTCCTTTCCCCGAGTCCACTTGTCTCTATCTCTCAAAGCCTCGTCCCTCCCCTCCTCGGAATATTTTGTTTCTGCTCCAGTTTCTCCCGAGCAGCCCTTTTGCTCGCCTGCCCTCCCCGGTTTGGTGACTTGTTTCATAAACAGGCAGCACTTTTCTCCTTCCAGCTTTGCTGTTGTTGTTGTTGTGGGGATTCTTTGCTCTGCAGCTCTCAGCTGTTCTCCAGCCTCACAAAGGAATCGCTTAGCACACAGCGAAATCGCTCCGTCGCTCCGATGTGTCACCCAGGGGAGTTATGATTTCATTTTCCCGAGGACATCAGCGCTCACATGATAACGGGAGACTTGGAGCAATTGGGTTGTTCAGCTTTTTTTTTCGGTTCTTTCCCCCCTTCCCTTGCTCCGAATAAACACCTGGAAGCCGGGGATGAGCTGCCTGTTGCCAAAGCTGTCGGTGTTGGATGTGGCGTTGGTTGAGTGGCAGCGGGGTAACAAATGGTGCAGAGTGTGCATAATCCATCTTGGCTGGTAAAGGCAGCCTGACCTACCAATTGCTCCAGCCAGGAAGGGTTTGTGTCCCTTGGAAAGCAGGGATCCTGTGCTCTGCTCCACAGAGTGGCTGCATTTCTGTTTTCCTCTCGGTCACTGGACTCGGCAGCAGATTTGCCTCTCTCCAGGCTTGTTTAAAGGTTCCCTTAAAGTAAATCCAGATAGATTCCCAGGCTTCCCTTCCTCCCACAGTATCTGTTTTTCAGTGAACTCTGCATATATCCCATTTCTTTCTCCTTGAAAACCTAGAGCCAAGGGAAATCCTGTCTGAGGAAATAAGAGCTCGGAATCTGGAGTGGGGAAGGATAAAGTGACTTAAGATTAAGTGGGTCTGTATGCTCAGCTCCAGGGAGGGTCTGACACTTCCCTGTTGGAACCAGAAGGGGAGTCCAGCACTCTGTGGTGGTTTTGGGTGATCTCACAGTGGTGGTAGTGAAGCTCCAGAGGTTTGGAGAAAGAGTGGAGCTGGATGGAACTGAAAGCCTTTGGTGCTCTTCTGGCTCCCATCTCAAGATCTAGACATGACTGGTGTGACCTCCAGCAGAATGTGCCCATCCATGCCCTGTTTTTAAGGGCTAATTGGGAGCAATTAGAAGGACCTGCAGAAGGACCCTGGGCATCCTCTGCTCTGGGGGTGGGATCCTGGTCTGAGATGTCCTCAGATAAAAGCACAGGCTGCTGCTGTGCTGAGGGCCTGGCTCATTGTCTCTGTACACAGTGCCTCCTTTGTGGAGATGCTGGAGAAATGGCATCTGTGAAAGCGGTGGAAGAAAACGTGGCCTGTGCTGTTATTTGAGCTGATCTTGCTTGATTTATGGAGCTCCTCAGGCTATGGAGAAGCTGAGGATGAAATGGTGATGGGGAAGAAGCTCCAGGGAACAGATATCCATGGAGAACTAGCATTACTTGGCACTCCAGGCTGTTCTGGGGCTGAAATTTAAAATTCTTAAACTGCCTGGTCTCCTTTCAGTGGGGAGAGAGTATCCTCTTCCTATCCCCTCCTGGCTCCTGAGATTCCTGAGGGGATGCAGAGTCCTGACAGAATGAATGTGGGACATGTATTTCGTTTTCATGGAGTCCCAGAACGGTTTGGGTTGGAAGGAACCCTAAAACTCATCTTTCCAAACCTGTGCCATGTTTAAGGCATAAGGGACACCTTCCACTATCCCAGGTTGCTCCAAGTCCCATCCAACCTGGCCTTGAACAATTCCAGGGATGGGGCAGCCGCAGCCTCTTTGGGCAACTTGTGCCACAGCCAAAAATTTCTTCCCAATATCCCATCTAACCCTGCCCTCTCTGTGGGAAGCCATTCCCTGTTGTCCTGTCATTCCATGCCCATGTCCAAAGTCCTTCTCCAGCTCTCCTGTAGGTTCCCTTCAGGTACTGTTTCCATCTGGAACGTCAAAAGGTGTAATGCTTGGGAGCATCTTGCACCAGAATGAGTCCTTTCCTGGAAATCTGGAATTCACAGTACATCAAGTCAGAATTGGGCAGATCCACTTCCAATCTTGCCTCAATGTCCCAGGTATCCAAACAAGATGCTGCTTTGCCTTGCCTCTGGAATAGCTCCTCTGCTGCCAGCTAGACATCAACTTGCGTAATGCTACCCTTCCCAAGAGCCTGCCAGTTCCTGCTTTTCCCTGGGACATGGAAATGGAAATACATGGAGGGAGCTGGGGGGGCTCAGCCTGGAGCAAAGGAGCCTCAGGGGGGACCTTCTGGTTCTGCAACTCCCTGACAGGAGGGGGGAGCTGGGGGTGGGTCGGGCTGTGCTCCCAGGGAACAAGAGGCGGGATGAGAGAAAATGGCCTCAAGTTGTGCCAGGGGAGGGTCAGGTTGGACATCAGGAGGAATTTCTTCTTGGAAAGGGTTGTTAAACATTGGGAGGGTCTGCCCAGGGCAGTGGTGGAGTGCCCAGCCCTGGAGGTGTCCAAGGAAGGCCTGGCCGTGGCACTCGGTGCCCTGGGCTGGGGGACGAGGTGGGCATCAGGCACAGCGGGGACTCGATGATCTCAGAGGTCTTTTCCAGCCTCAGTGATTCTGTGAAATGTAGACAACCTCCATCTTGACCCTTTCAAAGATCTTCTTGAGCACTCGGCTCTCCTGGGAATCAGCAGCTGGTGCAGGGATGAGTAAGGAATGCTGGAGTGGTGGGACTGACAGCCGGCGTGGCCAGAGCCCTCCAACAGTCTGGGTTTCTCTTGAGTGCTCCATCTGATTAGATTACATCAGTCTCTTCCATCCCTTCCTGCTCTAATTGCATTGGAGCAGAAATGCTTGGAAAGAACATCCAGCCTGGGAAATGTTTGTCCTTTCTGTCCTATGCCTTCCTTCTCAGATGGAAAACTGGAGAAGCCTCCATCCTTTCTTACACCTTCCTTGTGTAGCAGACACCTGGCAGTGCCCTCTGCCTCGGAGGGACAGCTGGTAAGGGGTCACTGAAACTCCAGAATGCCTCATCCCATAGCTGATGATTCCCATGTTTCCCAGATGAACAGGTGTCCACACTGGCAACCAGCTATTCTAGGAAATCAGGGAACAAGCGAGTTGTACCCTGTGTTCATGATGGCAGAGAATGATCTCAGTATTAGTGGGGATGGTGAGAGATCCTCCTCGTGGATAGTTCCAACTTTTCCTCTGAGGGGTAGGTGGGGGTTTGAACATTCGTTACGGGGTGTAATCCCAAAATAGTCTGGGCTGTGCTCCAATTATCTCACTCTGGTGAGGGGAGGGATCTGTCTGTGGATGCTCCTGCAGCTGAGTGAGGGCTGTGTTAGCGCAGGGCATGGTTATGTCTTGTATCTGTGGAGCCCAAATTCATGGTTTCTTCATGGAGCAAAAGAGATTTTGATTCCATCAGGCAGTAAGTTCCTGGCTCTCCCGGATCTTTTGGATCTGTTGTGAATGGCTGTACCAAAACCAAGCTGAAGTTGGCTCAGTGTTTGGGGTTGAGATCCTGGCTTTTCAGGTACTGGAAGTGGTCCCTGGAGCCGTCTGTGGGATCTGGCAACTGTGACCTTCTCTTAGCAACTGTGACACCTCCAGTGCACCTTCTAAGGATGAGTGTGTGCCTTAAACATGTCCTTAGCAAGTTCACTTTCTGGGCTGTGCTGGAAGCAAGGGAATCACTTTTATGTAAAATATCCACCCAGCACAAAACCAAAAGCCTCCAGCATCGTGGGGGCACTTTGAGGTGTGTAATTCCCCTCCCCACCTTCCCAAATCTGGCTGATGTGAAGTGCTCAAAGGATCTGTGGCTCTGGAAAGGAAACTGAGTTTTGCCAAACTGCTCCTTGTTTTCTTGCCTGACTTCTTTGGCTGGTCTCAGCTCAGATCCCAAGGAAACGGTTCAGTTTGCAAGGATTGCTGCTCCCAGCTTGGCCTAAAGCAGCTGTTTAAGGGCAGGGGGCTGTGTTTCCTCTCTTTCTGGAGAACGGGACTGCTCCTGAGCTCTGCGCGCTGGATTCTTCACAGCAGAACCCTCTACATCAGCTGTCCTTGGGCTCTGAAAGCAGCAGAGTCCTGTGCAGAGAGACTCAAGGCTGAGAATCCAGAGAAACGCTGGTGTCACCTACTGACCCAGTCCCTGGGAAGGAAAAGCAACCTTCAGATAACTTATCAGTCTTAATGACTGAAAACACCCGACCCAGTGATGCCTGTCCTCTTCCTGAAGTTGTAGGAATAATTAGCTGGGGGCTAATAAAAGTCTAAGGCTGGAGCTGTGGTCTCCCTCTGCTTTTCATGGCAGCAGGCCAAGCCTGAGGCTCAAGTTGCTGTTACACTCTTAACCCTGACTCAGCTTTGTGTGCCTTAATCCCTGGAGCCGCAGGGGGAGAGTTTTGGGAGAGTCCTGCATGTCCAGCACCTTCCTGTTAGCCGCTGGCACTTCCCTGCTCGGCTGAGAGTGCAATATTCCCAGGTGGAATACAAGCCAGGGACTCTGCAGTGCTGTTCAGAGGCTGTGGTTGCAGGTGCCTCAGGTGGCTTTCTGTGCTACCCAGATGGGTGCTGGACCAAGAGGTTTTCCCAGCTGGAAATGTCCCTGATGTCTGTTTTGACAGGACAAGAGGAAGCAGCCTCAAGTTGCACCAGGGGAGGCTTAGATTGGCTATTGGGAAAAAATTCTTCACTGAAAGGGGTGATCAGGCATTGGAACGGGCTCTCCAGGGCAGTGGTGGAGTCACCATTCCTGGAGGAGTTAAAAAAACCCATGGATATGGTGTTTGGCAATGTGGTTTAGTGGTGAACAAGGTGGTGCTGGATTAATGGTTGGACTTGATGATTTTAGAGGGCTTTTCCAACCTTAGTGATTCTTCGCCGCTCCCAAAGTGCTTGGACGTAACCTGCAGGCAAAACTGAGAAGGATTCGAGGATATTTCTGTTTGAAAGTCACCACATTGTCCTTCCGAGGCACAGGTTTAGTGTAACTCAGAGTTTTAGGGCTCAGAGTGGATTGTGCCACACTTCTGTTCTTCTCTGGGCTGGTGTAGGCTAGGACAAGGGGATAGAGAACATCCCTGGGGGTGGATCCCACCCTCTGCTGAAGAGCTGTGTCTTGTTCCCCACTAAGTGCTCCTTGAGCTCATCCTTCCTCAGACTGGGGGAGAGGAGCCAGGCACTGGAACTGGCTCTTGGAAGAGGGTCACTGGCACCGTCTGATGCCCTTTGAAATGCCTGAAACTACTGCGGGGGATCAGACAGCCTCAAATCCTGAAATGTCTCTGGAAGTCCTCTTGGCAGGAGCCTGATTCCTGAAGCTTGTGTGCCATTTCTGCCTCAGTGCTGGCTGGAAGGCAGGAGCCAAGGAATCCCAGCAGGAAAAAAAAGCTGACTAAGGGTGCCTTGTAGGACGTGAGTGATCCATCGCTGCAGCCACAGTCTGGGAGCTGGCAGGGAAAGGGAGGAGAAGGGAATCTGAACCTCCACACAAGTACAGGTGTGCTGGATCTGTCTGGACGTTTCTGTTCCCAAGTTCCTTCGAAGGAAGTCTCTAGTCAGGACATGAGCTCTGCCTGTGACCGACCCCGGCTCTGGGATCCCTCCTGGTGGGATCTGTACCTGGAGCTGCGTTTTTCACAGGACACAACCCCGTTGTTTTCCTGACCAGTGTGAGCACTGTTTCCCTGTCCCCCTTGCAGCAGGAGCTCACATCTGAGCTCTGACTTAGGACTCTCAACACCCTCCCTAAACCGTCCCTAATTCCTTAGGCTCAGGTCCTGCCCCTCTATGCTCCAACCTTCCTCCTCTGGAGTTACTTTTCAGGTTCATTTGTCCCGCAAACATCATAAGGATGGAGGAGCTGTGAGTTCCAAGTGCTTTTTCCAGCCTTGCAGGTCCGTGATCAAATAGACCAGAGGGCTATTTTAGATCAGCTATTTGTCTTGCTGAAGCACAGCAGCTCGAGCAGCCTTCTCTAACATAGAAATCCAGTGTGGCTGAGGTCCTAAAATAAGTGGTCCGGAACACTGGGCAAAGGAGATGTATTTTTGAAGGATTTTAATGACTATTAAGTGCTAAGCTCCTCTCTCTTCTTGAAATCCTTAAGGTGGAGTGTTGTCACATACGGGGTGTTATGGGCACCTATATTTTAGCTGGGCCTTTATAGGGAAATAAGTACTATTTTTTTTTTTTTGGGTCCAGTGCAAGACTTGGTGCTGATAAATAATCTGGGGTCCTTGGAGGTGTCCAACTGGATTCTGGCTCCCCTGTTTATCTCTTGACTAAGCTTAAAAGAAACTGGAGGTCGTGTGAAGTAACACTGTGCAAATCTTTCCTCCAGGTCATATTCAAAGTGAAATGTGCAGCTGAATTCAACAAGTACAAGTAAGTGATGCTGTTCTGACCATCGTGGCTTAAGGGGGACTCACTACAGTGCTGGGAGTGGGAGGTTCAGACCCCAAAGGCTGAACAGAGCTGATTCCATACCTGTGCTCTGGCAAAGGATCAGTGTTGTGCCCTGGAGCAGGACTGGGAGGTTCAAGAGTGCCCAGGAAGCTCAAGCACCCCAGTAACAAACTAGATGAACTCTCAAGGTCATTCTGAGCCATCCCACCCCAGAAAAGATCTGCAGAATAAGGCCTGAGCACTGGGTGAGACCTTTGTTTGTGCAGCCCAGGTGCTTCCTAACCATTTCCAGGGAAACCCACACCGGGAAATGCGAGCTCCAGTGGCTTTCAGTGAAGAAGTTGCAGTGGTTGTGATGACTCATGGCTTATTGACTGGAGTTAATGCAGAGCTGGAGCAACACTTAAAATCTGCAAGATAAGAACCTGACTGTCAGAAGATGAGTCTTTGTAACTCATGACTGCTTACGCTGCTCACGTGTTCTGAGAGTAGCTCCAACAAACACTCTGCAGGCTTGGGCTGTCAGTGCAACCACTGAAACTTGCTGGAATGCCTCATCTTCCCAGCAGGCAGAGCACTGGGTGTGCTGGGAGAGCCTGGTGAGACAGGAGGGTGGTGCAGAATAAGCCTTGTCTCACTCAAACTCTGTTTTTCCCCTCCCCCCCGCCCATCTCTCCAGGGTCCTGCTGTACCTGGGCTCCATCTTCACCAGCCTCCTCTTCCTGGTTGTGAATTTGACTTGTGCAATGCTGATCCACGGAGAGGTGCCCGAGAACCAGCTGAGGTGGACGGTCCTGGCCCGCGCCCTGGTCAACGACAGCCTCTTCATCCTCTGTGCCATCTCGCTGGCTGGCTGCATGTGCAAGCTGGGGAAGATGTCTTCAGCCAACGTCTACCTCGAGTCCAAGGTAGGGGAATGCCCTGGGAGCTTCCCCTGGGACTGCACAGCTGGATTCTCAGCTGGACCCGGGTGTGCTCACTCAGGGCACGGTGGTGCCTGAGCTGCTCTCGCTCAGATATTCCTTCCGGAGAGGAGGTGGCAGCTCTTGGACTCCTCCCTCCAGAAAATGTGTTTTTCTGCTGTGGGAAGGATCTGCCCTTCCCCTGATTTTAAGGGAATACCTTGTCTGCAGCTTTGGGAGATTTATGAGCTGCCCGTGCTCTTCAGGCTTAGAAAATGTAGGGTTTGCCTGGATGAGAGGGTTCTCCAAGAGCAGCAGATGCAGTTTTGGCAGTGTATTCTCACTAGGGACAGTAAAACTTGCAGCATATCGTTACCTGTGGCAGGTGCACAACAACTCTTTGCAAAAGGGATCCTCCCCAGCAGTCCAGCTTTAGCTGGACTCTGCCTGGACAGGATGAGATGTCCTGGATGAGATGAGCGTGTTGGAAGGGGAGGAGAAGTTGCTGCAGGTCCTGCCCCAAGGCAGAAGGACAGGTCTGAACACGCACAGCTCTTTCCCAGCAGGTAGGAGAGTGGATGATCCACCAGCAGTGTGTCAGGAGGCTGTAATTAAATGTGTACTTGATCTGCCTCCTCTTCCTCTGGGAAGCCATATCACCCCTGTCAAAGGCAGGGATTCCAGGGTGGGGACCTGGCCTGCTGGGCCAGGCAGACAGCAGGCTCCTGATGAGCCTGGAAACATCTGTAGGAGAAATCTGAGCATAGCCAGGTCAAGGTTGAAGCTGAGGCTTTCTGTAAGAGGTGCCTGGCTCCTTAGGCAACTGAGAGCATTGGCGGTTTCCCAGAATCCAAGATGAGTGAACCATAAGTTGCAGCTGCAATGAGACAGGAGCCACCTCAGCTGAGGACCTGCTCACATCCCTGCCTGCCTGGGCCTGGTGTCCAGCTCTGACTGGCTCTGGACACTGATTAACTTGCTAAGTTCACTCAGCACAGGAACTTCCTCTCCTTCCATGCCTGAGGCTGCCTGTGGAGCCGTGCTCGTGTACAACATGCTCCAGGGAAGCCTGTTCTCCAGTTGGATATTCAACCTGGCTGCTGCAGGTCTCTGCTTCCCTTCCCTGCCTTGGGGGCATTCCTTGATTTCCTGCATGAAGGAGCTGCAGGAAAAGGGTGGGGTTGAGCAGAAGTGCTACACAAATGCCTGGAAAGGTTGTCCTGCCTCCTGAACTCCAGCTGGGAACTCAAAGCCATCCAGCAAGGCTGGAGGCTGCTGCCTCCACCACTGAAGGTGAAAGGCTGGAGCCATGGGAAGGAGGCTGGACTGCAGCCAGATCGTGTCCTGTGGTCCCTGTGAGGTGGAGATTTGCTTCACCAGCCTTTGGTTGTGCTGGCCTGGACACCAAGGGCTCCGCTAAGGGTGACGGCAGGATGTGCTCCTGGGCCTTGGGGCTGTCACTTTGTCAGCAGCGCTTCTGTGCCGACTCTTTTGAGGCACTGCCTGGAGCTCCGAAGTCGGGAAAATAGAGCTGGCACAGCCCAGCTGGGATGTGGAGCAGGTCAGTGAGATGAGCCTCCCCTGCAGATTCTGTGCTTAAACACAAAGGCAAGGGAGCTGCTGGCACATGTTTATCTGCCCACCCACTGACTTGGTGCCTCCCGGTAACTATTAAAGGGCTCCATGGGTGTATTTAGCAAAGCCTGGCTTGTCACAGAATCCCAGAATGGTTTGGGTTGGAAGGGACCTTAAAGATCACCCCATTCCACCCCCTGCCATGGGCAGGGACACCTTCCACTAGCCCAGGTTGCTCCAAGCCCTGTCCAATCTGGCCTTGGACACTTCCAGGGATCCAGGGGCAGCCACAGCTTCTCTGGGCAACCTGGGCCAGGGCCTCACTGCCCTCACAGGGAAGAATTCCTTCCTAATATGTAATCTAATCCGATTCTCTGGCAGTGGGAAGCCATTCCCCCTCACCCTGTCACTCCAGACCCTTGTAAATCATAGAATCATAGAACCAGACGGGTTGGAAAGGACCTCTGAGATCATCAAGTCCAACCCTTGATCCAACACCACCGCGGTTCCCAGACTATGGCACTCAGTGCCACGTCCAGCCTCATCTTAAACACCTCCATGGATGGAGAATCCACCACTTCCCTGGGCAGCCCGTTCCAGTCCCTGATTACTCTCTCTGTAAGGAATAGTCTCTCTCCATGTTTCCTGTGGGCTCCCTTCAGTTCCTGTGGTTCAGGCTCTGGGCCCTTCTGCCCACCCCAAATACTTGGGTTTCTTTCCTGTACAAACACTGTGTGTGTTGTTGGGGTGCTGAGCTGCTGCAGTGAATGGGCTGGCTGAACACTTCTGCTCCAGAGTCCGATCAGGGCATGGAAGCAGCCAGCTGATTTTCCTGGTGGTTGTTTGTTGGCCTTCTGGAGACTCCCATGGGAAGGAAGCAAGTGGGGTAGCATCTCCCTGGACCACCAGCTTGAGGCTGACTGATAAGATCCTGACAGTGACACTCCTGTGCCTCAGATCTTCCCTGCTCCCAGGTGACACTGGCTGTGTGGATCTGTTCCTGGAATGAACTCATCACATGAGAAAGCTCTTAAGCAGCTCTGAATATTTTAGCAACAACATACGAATGTTCTGGGTCGTTCTTGCCTGCACAGCTTCTGCTGAATTTAAGTGAAGGGGGAAAGAAAATCACAGCTCTGTATTAAAGCTCTTTTATTTCTTCCTGTTCTAGGGAACATCTGTCTGCCAGGCTATTCTTGTGGGATCTGTAGTGGCTCTTCTGTATTCCTCAAGGGCTTGCTATAACCTGGTAGCTGTGGCCATATCTCCAGACAATGTTCCTGGTCCTTTTAACTACGGCTGGGACAACCTCTCAGACAAGGTGAGTGTCTGTGACCGCCAGTCCAGAGCCAGTGAAGTGAAAGGCAGTCACCCCTCGTCCTGTGAGGGTGAAAAGGGGCTGTGGGGGGCTGTCTGGGGAGCTGAACCCTCAGAGGAGCTGGAGTTCTGCCTCCAGAAGCCCTGCTCGCTCTCTCTCTACCCAGCAAACCTGAGACTTCCCCTATCCGGCCACTCCTTCGGGAAGGATTCCCGGTTGTGCTCTTCCCTTTTAGCCTGGCAACTCCTCTTTTGAGGGAGAGGAGGGACAAGTCAACTAGAGCAGAAAAGCAATGCTTAATCAGGCGTGGCTGTGCGAGAGGGAGAGTCGCTGGTGTGGGGAGGGAGCTCCCGGTGCCCTGGTGGCACATGAGCAGAACCAGCCCAGCAAAAGCAGTAGCAGCAGCCAGGTGAGGGGCCGGTTTAGGGACTCCTGCCTTCCGAAGGGCTTCTCTGCATTCCCAGTCCCAGCTTTTGGGAGCTCTGTGGGTGGCTGGCACCATACAGAGCCCTCTGCCTTGTGCTCCACAGGTGCACGTGGAAGTGAGCGGCGAGGAGTACGTGGTGTTTGGGGTGGTCCTTTTCCTCTGGGAGCTGGTGCCAACGACCTTCGTGGTGCTGTTCTTCCGGGCGCAGAGGCTGAGCCAGAACCTGGTAGGCCTGAGCGGGTTACCCCTGTGCCCCAGGGGTCCCCCTGGGAGGACTGTCAGGTGTATTTTTGCTTCTGGCCTAACTCCTTTCTCGTTGGCAGACTCCAGCAGGGATGGTGAACAGCCACAGTTACAGCTCCAGGGCCTATTTCTTTGACAATCCGAGGCGCTACGACAGCGACGACGACCTGTCGCGGCTCGGGGCCAGAGAAGGAGGGTGAGTGTTGTGCTGCCATCCTGCTGCCCTGTGGGGAAGGACAAGAGCTCCTGGCTTCTGCTCTGAGGGAAAAAATCGGTGGAAGAGGCAGCTTGGGAAAGGTGCATAGGAGAGAGAGCCTTCTGACTGAGGTTTTGTTCCTTCTGCAGCTCGCAAGGAGCTGTTTTTACTAGACAGAAGTGACCACAGAGGTGAATGTGGATGGTGCCCACAGGTAGAAATATGTAGTAATTACAGACAGACCTCATCCAGGAGGACTGGTCTTTCTAGGCTCCTCCCTCAGCTGTGGGCAGAGGGCTCTGAAATGATCTCCGGAGGGGTTTCTCTACTGGAAAGCGAGAGGTGGGGAAGTCCTGGGAGGGGAGATGATCTCTGGGAGCCAACTGGGACACAGCCCTGCAGGAACCCCTGGTGTGGGGGAGAACGGTCAGGTATCCCCAGCAAAACCGTACAGGGGAAACCTGGCAGCCCTGTCATCACAGAGTCATGGAATGCTTTGAGTTGGAAGGGACATTACAGACCGTCTAATTCCAAGGGACACCTTCCACTGGACCAGGTTGCTCCAAGCCCCATCCAGCCTAGCCTTGAACACTTGACTTGCTTTCCACTTGCTGCCCAGGGGTGTATGGAGGAGTTCAGAGGTTCTGGGTCTTCTCGACCAGTGTTGTAGGGCCCAATGCTCTTCTCCTGGTACTGTTTCATCAAAGCTGGGCTCCTTGGAGATATTATGCCTACGGATTTGGATACCCTGATCAGTGCCGGGAGTCTCCTAGCACTGGAGGAGCCAAATCACTCGTCTCTAAGAGTCCATGTGTGTGTTTTCTGTCTCCCCTCCAGCTTGGCCACCCCTCAGTGCTCGGGCTGCTACGGCTCCCTGGCGGGGAACGACAGCGGGACGCCCGCGGACAGCGCGCCCTTGCTCTGCGCCGCCGGCGGCTCGGAGAGCAACCACCACAGCTCGTACCCTGCCCCGCAGAACTGAGGAGGCTCCCTCCATCCCCAGAGTGGCATTCATGTATAGGATCGTAACCTGGTTTTCTCTTTTCCTCCTCCTCCTCCTCCTCCTCCTCCTCTCCTGAAGCATCTAACTCATGACACAAACATTCCACGACCTGCCGCAGCTGCGCGCGGGACTGAGCCGAAGGCTGCGGGCAGTAAGTAAGAGAACTGTGACTTTAAGGTACCATGTAGCAAAGTGAAGCTGAACTCTCTGGAAGCTTTTTCTTGGTCTGGTCTTCAAGATGTTGGCAGCTAAATGCACCAGAGCTTCCTCACTAGAAAAGAAACATCAAATGCATATTTGCACTTTTATCTGCACACTTGGAAGGAACGAATCTTGCTCAGGCTGTGCTTGGTCTGAGACTGTTCTATTTACTCTTTTAATTGCACATCCATAGCTGGGAGAGGCACTGTCTTCCTGCAAAGGCGTGTTCCGTGAAGTACTCTGCATCCTGACTCGCTGGGAGCGGGAGCTCTGTCCAGGCAGGGCCTCCTGCACTGGATGCTCAAGCTTTCTGTGCCATATTCCCACCTGGTCCTCCTGGGTGAGGCCGAGGGGCCGAGGGGGGTCTTGCTCTGACTCCTGGTCGTCGTCCCATGTGGCTGCTGACCTGTCCCACCTGGGCCTGTGGCTCAGAGCTGAGGGGGAGGTCTGTTCCTACTGGCGTTGTGACCAACCTGATGGCAGAGGGAGAGGGCTGGCTCTTCCCTTCAGGGAGAGCTTGGAACTGGCTCAGCAGGAGTGTGTGTGCAGGAATGTGTGTGAATCCAGGGCTGCTGGACCCGGGGGGTGCTGAGAGCAGCCCTGCTCCCCCTCCTCGTCACCCACGGTGGGGTCCCCTCGCCCCCCTCAGTATTAAATTGCATTTAGCAGATAACCAAGAGTTTTAACCTGAAGTGAATGTGAACTGGTGGGTCACCACTGAGGTGCAGGAGGTGTCTGGCTGCCTGTGGAGTGTGCTGTCGCAGAGGGAAGGGGCAGAAATCACAGGGATCTGATCCCCGGGCTCCTTGCTCTGCCCTCCAGGGCCTGGAGCCCTCCCACTGGATTACACAGGGTGCGAGTGCTGGGTCAGGCTGGGAGAGGTTCCCCTGCCTCTCCTTAACCAAAGTAGCCAAGTTGGATCCTGGCCTGGGCTCTTGGAGATGAGGCTTGGTGTCATTCCTGGCTTGTCCCCGAGCCTGCTGTGGGGATGAGCGAAGCAGCTTTGGATGGAGGCACTGCTCCAGTGGGAGCCGCTCTGGCCACTGGTGCCAACCCACACTGGAACTGCTTTTAACCTGCCTCGTGCTGCTCGAACCCCAGGCTGACCCTGGGCAGGGAGTGCCGTGGTGGGATCGACGTTCTGGGAGCTGGGGGGACCCTGAGGCAGCCCCTGTGTCTGAGCTGTGTGTGAGGGAACCCCCAGCCCTGGGGCAGCCCCGGCCTCTCCTCACCGGCGTGGCCTGGTCACCCCTCAGCTCTTGCTTGCGCTGGGCTCGATGTCACTTGTGCCACCCGGTCCCTGTGCGTGGTCTGTGCTGGCCCCTCCCTGCTCCCCTGCTTCTCTCTCCCTGGCCCGAAAGGAGCAGCAAGCCCTGCTTCTTTTTGGAGAAGGCAAAGATGGCAACTGTCAGCACATCCCTCGCTCGAGTACCTGCCCCAGAGCTCCACCCTGGCTGCTCACCTGTCTCCTGGCAGGAACAGGTCGCTCCATCTCAATCACTGCTTGGCTTATGGCAAAGCTGATGAAGGGCCCGGTGTGTCCCCCTTCCTTCTGCTCCCATAAGTCACCAAAGACAGTAAGTGACGCTCGTGGCCCCTGTTCTTGCTTAAATTCCAAAGCACTAGGAGCACTTTAAGTTTTTCTTTGGAGGGAAAGGAGTGTAGTGCAAAAAAAGAAAAAAAAAAAGAAAAAAATAACTAAAAAAAAAATACACAAAATCCAAGGGCTACAGGCTCATTGTTCCTATTGCACTGAAGCACACACCCACACTACGATCTTCCTGGATTTGGGATGGCAGGTCAGGGCAGTGAGTCTCGTTGCTGATGGACCCCTGAGCGACTGGCAAAGCCTTTGGGTTTTACTCCTTTGTCCGGCGGTTTCCGATCCGGCCGCTCCTCCCGGGGCCGGTCCCGTGTTTTACTGAAGTAATTTATAGCTGAGAAGTACAATGACTTTTTTAATGCATAGTTGCCTTTCATTAAACTTTCTTTTTTGAGTTTTGTTTTTGTTTTTTGGGGGTTTTTTTTGGTATGGTTTAACAGTGTTTTGGCTTTGCAGTCGGGCAGCAGCTGCTGCGCCAGGAGCTGTGGCCAATGAATGTACCTATTTGTTCTTCACTAAACTGTAACCAAGCACTACTCTGTTGAAATAAATAAAAATATAAAATAAAAAAAGGACTTTCTATGCTGGGATTGCTCCCAGGGTGACCCAGCCAGCCCCAGGCGTGGCCCTGTGGTGCCCTGTGCCCTGCCAGGACCTGGCACATCCAACTGCTTTCCAGAGACAGGGCTGGGAGCTTGTAAAGCTGCTGCTGGATGGGCTCTGAGGGATGAGTTTGGGCTGTCACAGGGGGCCTTATCCTCTGATGTTTCTCTGGCTGCAGCCCAGAGGGATGCTGTGGCCCAAGGGAAGGGCGTGAACCTGTGCCAGGGGAGGTTTAAGTTGGATCTCAGGGAAAGGTTCTTCCCCCAGAGGGTGGTGGGCACTGCCCAGGCTCCCCAGGGCAGTGGGCACGGCCCCAAGGCTGCCAGAGCTCCAGGAGGGTTTGGACAGCGCTCCCAGGGACAAGGTGGGAGTGTTTGGGTGTCCTGTGCAGGGCCAGGAGTTGGATCAATGATCCCTGTGGCTCCCTTCCAGCTCAGGGAATTCTACATTCCGTGTGTCTCCAGCTCGTGAGGTACAACGTGCTCCAATCACCTCCCAGGGCCGGTCAGGAGACACATCTGGCCATGGGCTGTGCTTCGTCCTTCCCCAGGAGCTGCCTCCTCCCAGCCCCAGCAGGATGGAGCTGTGGAGGAGCTGAAGCCCCCAGCTCCCTCCTTGGAGCTTCCTCCTTGAATTCCTTACAGAAAATTCCTTACAGGTTTATCTGTGTGGCCTTGGGCTCACGGCAAACGGCAGCGGCCCTGCCGGAGCACACGCTGCGTCCTGCTGTGCTCCCAGCCTTTTGGGAGCTCAGGATGGAAAACATGGTGCTGCCACACGGATCCAGGCTGGGGGGATCTATTTTCCAGCAGCACTGCCCCTGTTTCCCAGAGCCTGCCCTTTGTCCCTGTTGCAGCACTGGATGGTGTAATCCGGGCTGGCTCCATCCCTGTGGGACCCTGCTGGAAGCAGGAACAGGGAGTCGCCCCTTATGGCTGTGGGGGATCCAGGGGCTGTGCCCTCCCCAGGAGGGACCCTCTGCCCTGTCCCTGTGCCTCATTCTGTGCCATCTCCGAGGAGCAGCAGCCCCAGGGCGGGCACGTCTTTTCCCGTTTTAGCCCTGCCCGGATGCCATCCCCCGGGGAGCACATCCCAAAAGAGGCCAAACCCGCTGGAACAAGCCGGGAGGGGCAGGAAGGCCAGGAATTGGGGTCCTGGCAGCAGCTGCTGCCCCGTGGACTGTTGGATACAGCTGAGGGTGGGCTCTCCTTTTCCTGAACGAGGAGGGGGAGCCTCCAGGTGCCAGAAGCCATTAGTGGGGCTCCTCCAGTGCGATCCTTCTTGGTTCATCTTCCCAAGCCTTCGGCGGGGGCAGCAAGGACCATCAGGAACAGCCTGTTTCCCGAGGAAAAGGAAGTCACCTTGGGACAGCAGCAGCAGCAGCTCCTACAATCCCTTGAAGTGATTTTTTTTTATGCAGCGGGAAGTTAGTGTGGACACACTGGAAGCGAGGGGCTGGTTGGAATCACGGAGCAGACAAGGAATTTCCCCCCAAATTTATTCAATGGCACGGTTCTTGCCCCGCCTCCAGCATCTGAAGGCAAAGCAATGGGTCTGATCCATCCAAATGGCACGGCAGCGTTTCGAGGAGTTATTCCAAATGACCTTCCAATATACAAAATGAAATTTACAGACAGTCCCCAACTTTTATACAAAACAAACAAAAAAAAAATAGCTTTTCTTTTTTTTTTTTTTTTCCCCTCGTACAAAATCCCTCCTCAGCAGGTTACAGACAATCAGCTGGGAACAGGAGGCCCAGCGAGTGGTTTTCGTGGTGTAAGTTGGAGTGTGATGCAACAATGGTGTTCGTCCACAAGTCTCTCTCTCTCTCTCTCCACGGAATTCACCGCATGTTTTGCAAGATATTCCTGAAGTTTTCCAGTTCTTTCACGCTGGTTGAAACCCTGTGTGCAAAGAAAGGAAAAGGGAGACGTTACAGCTACATCCCCGTGATGAATTATTTAAAATCCGAAGAGAAAGGGGCTGCATCAAGCAAGGCTTCAAGCAGCTTCTCGGGGAGAGAGAATTCAGAATTCCGGCTAAATTAGGTTCTGGTTCCAACCGGGCCCTTCACTAATTTCACAGCCACTTCTTAAAGCAAACACTGGGAATCCCAGTGGAACAGGATGTTACAGAGCTCAGCAGTGATCAAGCCCATTAAGGACAGGTCAAGAAACAGACTGGAATGTTCCGAGCTGCACAGGCAGGTCCTGGATTCTCCCGGCAACATTGTTTGCCAGAAACTCCAGGTCTGTCAACACCACGAAGTGCTAATGTACAACCAGGGCATCCTGAAATCCCCTCTTATAGGCCTCCTTACCCTCCTTTTCTGCCAAAAGCTCCTCATCCAGCTCTCCACAGGGGCTGGACTGATGGATTCCTGTTAAATGCAATCACGGCAAACGGATCTGGGAATGAACCAGTGGAAGGAGAGCTCTAAGGAGAGCAGCCCTTGTCTGGGCCAACGTGCTCTGAGGACAGTCACACAGTTCCTTAAAAATTACCAAAGTCTTTGTATCTTAACAGAAAATCCTTCCCCGAATTCCTTACAGGAAAACGGAGCATAAAGTTGTTTGAAGTTTTTCCAGCTGTTGCAGTCCATATGAACAACATCTGGTGTCTGAGGCAGCATGATAAGAGCAAGAGTCACCCCCAAAACTGCTGAGAAGAACTGACTGTTACGGCTGAAATGGGATGTAACACAGCAGTTTGTGTGAAAGTAGAGGGGAAAAAGCCTCAAACTCACCTTCCAAAGGCGTTAAATAAGGCCACAATTTCCTGCCTGGTCAGCTGGAATCCATAGGAGGGGCCACTCTCAGGTATCTTTTCAATGAGGTTCTCAGAGAAGAGGATCTTCAGGGCTGTCCCCAGGCCCTGTGTCTGTGCAGGGATCAAACAGGATCGTTTAACAGCAGGGAGACATCCAGGGCCTGATTCAAAGTTTAACTTCAGTTCTCCATCCCTGCAACATCATCTTAACAGAGCAAGAGGATTTCACTCACCCCAGAGGCTCTGCACCCCCTCCCCTCTCCTGGGGAGCAGCAGGTTATCCCAGTTTCCAGCTGCAAAGGCCACAGGCAGCTGGACAGGTGAGGAATCAAGCAGCCCTGAGCTGTGTCTGGGTACCCCAGAACCACATCCACACGTGAGCCCCATCACCAGGAGCTTCCAGACTCGTGGCCGACAAATCTTACCTGCAGCTTCCCCCACAGCCGGCATTTGAAGCAGCCAACACAGTCCATGATCTTGGAAATATTCCTAAAGTGCAGCCTGAATTCCTCCTGGGGGAAAAGACATCCACGCTGATCATGGTTATGCAGTAATCCCAGCACTAATCCCAATTAATCCTGGACTCCAGAGTTAGGGAAAAGCTTCCTGAAAGCAGCAATTACCTTTAGTTTAGCAGCTTCCTGTTTGTTCCCTGCAAAGAAGGAGTTTTCATCGAAATGCAGCGGGAAAGACCTGGAAGGGAATGAAAGGGAGTTTTATTTCTCCCCAGGATGTTTGGATGGCTGCAGTCCTGGTCAGGTGTGTGGGTAAAACAGAGGTGTGAGCCCCTGGACATTCTAATCTTGGATCCAACCCTAAAGGGAGTTGGAATGAGATGATCTCTAAGGTCCCTTCCAACCCAAACCATCCTGGGATTCTCCTACCTCTTTCAATCAGAGCTGGCATCTCACCCTGGAGACATTTCCAGCAATTGCTCGACGGTTTTGAAGCAATTTCAGTCTGTTTTCCAACAGACACAAGCACGGGAGATGAATTCAAACACTGACCACAACAGGAGACGCCCATTTCTGCCTGTTTCTGGTATCTCCCATTCCTCTTACCCCAAACCCCGTCCAACCTCCCAAACCTCTGTTACCAACACATTTAGGATGTTTTTCTAGTCAAAAAGCCGTGACTGGTGTCCCACAGAGGAGTGACACAGGTGGCCAATTTTAGGGCTGGCACATGGGCAGTGATTAAATTCAATTCTGCTCCATCCAAAACACACCCAAGGCTCTTAAACCGTGGGACTAATTAAACTGTGGGACTAACTGCCCAAATCTTTCTACTTGCACACGGATATTAATGTTCTCCCACCAAAACTACACTACTGGTACAATGTCCCTGCTCCTTACAGGGGGGTTGGAGTAGATGACCTCTAAAAGGTCCCTTCCGACCCAAACCATTCCACGATTCTGCAATTCTACTGCACAGATCAACCCAGGAAGGAACCCCAAACCTGCCTTTCTAGGAGCTTTACGTGACAAGCACACTCAGACATCCCAGGGTTTCCAGAGCCACTGTCCCCAGGTCCCAGGTGTAATTACTTGGCCAGGTGGAGAATTTCCAGCAACAGGTCCTTCATTTCCGCATCCTGACTTTCCTTGCCCGTGTACAGCTGGAACCCCGGGCGCTCAAAGAAGGGCAGTGCTTTGGAGAGGGCCCTCAGCTCGATCAGGTAGAGAAAATAGAGGTTCTTGAGCCTCCTGGGGCCTTCCCCTCTGGTGAGAACTTCATCAAACCTCTGCTGGAACTCGGTGACGTTGGGGCCCCATCTCTTCTCCGACCACGTATCTGAGAGGCAAAAGGAAACCCCAAAGACATGGGGGTCCCTTGTTTAGTTCTGGTTCAACTCCTCCCACGTGCACAAGCCCAGTGGTGAAACGTGATTCCAGCCAGGGAGGTCCAAGTTTCCCTGAGCCAACAACCCTTTTTTCACTGACTCAAATTCATTCATGAAAGGTTCAAACCTTTAACCATGTTCAACTCCTCCAAAAGACCCCCGAGGTCATGGAGTCCAACCTGTGACCAAACACCACCTTGTCAACTGAACCACATCCAGTCTTTCCTTGAAGACCCCGAGGGATGGTGACTCCACCACTTCCCTGGACAGCCCATGCCGGTGCCTGACAACCCTCTCCGTGCAGAAACTCCTCCGGAACATTCTTCAGGAGAGGCATAACTTTAACTCAATTCAAACCCCAAACAAACACAGAGCTCCCGCAGACCTTTCTCAGGTGGTCCCTGGGTCTTCCTAATGATCAGGGAAACCTTAAGAGAATTCCTGATGATATGGAAAAGCAAGAGAACAGAAGCATCCAAGGATCAGAGGAGACTGGCCTCTGTTCTCCATTATCAAGCCCACAAAGGATATTTCTGTTGCTCATCCTATTGTCTACTTAAGATTATACAAAGTATGTAGTGGAAGATGTAATAGTCTTATCAAGCTGATGTCATAATCCCAGTTCATCTCTTTGATGTTTCCCTGTTCTCCCATCTCCCAACTCCAGTGTGGTCTAGCTCACATCAGGGTGAGGCCTACGTGGGCTGCAGAGACTTAAGTGTAATTATTTAGTTAAATCTAAGTGACTTACCCAAAATTCCAACAGCTATCACCTTGATTTTTCAACCCCAGGGCTGAAATTTGGATTCCTCGGGTAGCTACTCATGGACCAAAGCACGGAAGGGAAATGGAAATGGCAGGTGGAGATGGATCAAGGGTCTTGGGAAAGCCCAGCCAAGCACTTGCCAACCCAGGTGAGGTTATGGCTAAACTGGCCAGGCTAGGAAGGGACAGCCTGGATGCACAGTTAGAAACCCACTCCAAAACAACCCTGGAGCAAGGGCAGGAGGAATATGTGCTGGAAGTCTTGGTACAGAGCATGGCCCAGACCCGAAGGCATGTGGCAACTGCAATCCTAATCCTGTTACAAAACCTGGCTGCTGAGGGAGGGGAGGGAAGGGCACAGGAGGCCCAAATCCTACTGGAACGGGCTCCAACCAGCATTTGGGGGAGCCATGGAAGTGTCCCTGTGGGACTGAGGCAGGAGGGCTGGGGCAGGAAGGTGCATTTACCTTGCAGGAGGTACCTGGCGCTGAGGTGGATGTTGATGCTGGCGTGCAGACCAGAGATGAGCCTGTAGAAAGCTCGTTTCTCCACACAGACACCTGCAAAGAGAAGAAATGGGCCCTTTAAGACACTGAAAGCATCTGCTGGATTTTCTTCTCCTGGCTGTGAGGCAGGAATTTAATCCCACTGAGTGTGGTCACCAACCCCACCCACGCTCCCTGGCCTGTTTGTGTCCATCCCAGGAAGAGCAACCAAGTTGAGAGCCAGGATTACCTTTCAGCCACTTGTAAAACGTGTGCCCTGGAAGCAAAAGGAAAACACACATCAGTCTGAGGGTACAGCCCTGAAAGCACCCCCAAGGCCGCTCCCAGAGGACCTGTGCCCACTCCAGTTGGCAGAAACAGGGAAAGGAGCATTAAAAGAGCACAAAAATGGTTTTCCTGCCCACCCTTCTGAGTGCTGCCCCTCTAACACGGCGTGGCAGCAGCTCAACACAGCACGTGGGCTTTCCCCTGGGGCTAGGGGGGCACAGAAAAGTTGGGAAAAGTAAGGATCATGGATTGCTTCCCTCCTCAGGGCAGAGTGGGGAGAGGGATATTTTCATAAAACAAACCAACCAACCAACCCAAAAACCACAGAGTGCAACCAAGTGTGTACAGTCACACAAGCCAGGGTTGCTGCTACGTATTTGGAAGTAATCTGGGGAGCATAAAATGATTTGGGGATGATTTGGAGACAAAAAGGTGCTGTGGAGCATGGAGAGCTCCAGGGAACAGCCCTTCCCAGGGCCTAAGGGAGTTGGGCACCCAGCTCCTGTCAGCTGGCAGGGGCTGTTGGGATCCTGAGCAATAAGCACTGAAAAAAGCCCCCACAGCACAAATCCCGTTCCTGAAGGCTTCCCACACTTCAGTGACTGACACCAAACAGGACCTGTGCTCCTAAAAAACTGCTGGTGGACATTTTAAGACCTTCCCATGACGATGGGCTGGGACAGGGAGCTCAGAGGGAACTGCACAGGGTCCTCTTCTGTCTCTCACCAGAGACAGGACCCGAGGGAACGGCTGGAGCTGCGTCAGGGGAGGGTTAGGTGGGATCTCAGGGAAAGGGTCTTCCCCCAGAGGGTGGTGGGCACTGACCAGGCTCCCCAGGGCAGTGGGCACGGCCCCAAGGCTGCCAGAGCTCCAGGAGGGTTTAGACAAGGCTCTCAGGGACAGGGTGGGTGTGTTGGGGCACCCTGTGCAGGGCCAGGAGTTGGACTGGACGATCCTTGTGATCCCACTCAGGATTTTCCACGATTCGACAGCTCCAAATTCTGGTTTGCCTCACTTATGATTTTGCAGTATCTAATGGCACAGCTCAGGAGAGCACAACAGAGACACATCTGTTTCTGTTATCAGTAAAAGCAAACAGGGCCACTCACCTCCGTCGTCTCCGGGGGGAAAAAAAAGCCCAAGTGGTGGAGAGAGAGAGAGAGAGAGAAAAAGAGGATAAAAAAATTAAACAGGACCAAAATTAAACTCCAAAGGACAAGCTCTGCTCTGTTAATCTGCTCTGACAAGAGGAGGAGCCTCGCCAGGGAGGTTTAGGAATGTTCTGAACACGGAAAACTCCAAGTGCGGCGGTGAAGACACCGGGTGAGCAACGGTGCTGAGTGACCTCAGCAGTGCAGGAGGGATCAATACTTGCAAAGGAAGTAAAATCTGATATTTCCAAGGACATTGCACATTTCCTCCAGCGGTGCTGCTCCTGAAGAGCCAATCCTTGGCACCAGGGTGAAAGGAGGGGGAAAAACACCTCCGTAGTTTGGGGGAAAATTAAGAGATCATGGCAGATCATGACAGAGGGCACTGCTGGAGGTGTTCAGGTCACACGGGTGAGCAGGGAGGTTGATGACATTCCCATGCTTCCAAACCCCTTCCCTACTTCCATTTACACCGTCAGGCCTTGGTTCTAGGGCAGAGCTTCTCCTCCTGGGTGGTTTCCACGGAGGATCCCAGCCAGGTTCTCATCTCAGCCCCTCACAGATGGTTTGGCATTGCCAGGTACAGGAACCAGAGAGAGCTCAGGGGCCAGCCCTGCTCCTTTGTCCCTCCAAAACTCACATTTCTTCCAGGAGTGGAGGATCAGACACCCTTTCCCCGTGATGGATGCTAGAAAAACCCACTTCCAGGTGCCACGGAACTCCACACTTAATCAAGAGCTACGAAATATTTCTCATTCAGCAAGAGAAGCAGCTCAGAGGGCATTTGCTGCTCCTGGAGCTGGGATCAGTTCACTACTAACCCACTTAGCGAGATAAGTAAGTGACTCACCTCTACCAGATGCCAAAGGTCTTTTTACATTCTGAGGTCTAAGAGGGGGGAAAAAAATATCATTTAAATAAGATATGTAAATAAGTTGCTGTCCCCCTGCTGTGCAGAAACAGAGCAGAAGTAGCTACTTCTGCAGTCAAACAGCCTGAGGGGATCTAAGAACCCCTTCTGTGCTTTAGCTTTGCTCAGGCAGGGAAAGGAAAGAGCAAAATGTGAATTTCTCTGGGGTTTTTTTTTGGTGGGGTTTTCCTCTTTTTTTGGAAAAAAAAACCCAGGAAAAGTCAAGTGTCTGTCTTGGTGCAACACGAGGCACTCGGGGGGTGGCCACACGACCACCGACAGCCCTCCCTGCACAGGCACGGGAGGATGGGGATTAATTCCTGCCCCTCTGCAGGGATCAGGCTCGTGGAACTCCGTCTCCCAGAGCACCTACTTGAAGCAGTTTTCCTCGTAAATACTGTTCCAGATTTTCCAGGCGTCCGGTCCCTTGTAGCCCGTGTAGCGCTCCGGGTTCAGCAGTAAATCCACGTACTCGGCGTCAGGAGAGTAGATGTCTGTGAAGGGCAGTGCTGGGTCAGTGACAAGCAACTTCTGAAGGGAAAAATGACATTTTTCCAAGGCTGACCCAGCCACCTCTTCCCTAACTTGCTAAACACAAGGCCCTGAGCGCTAATGAAGCTGTATCCGGAATATTTCCATTTTGTTTTCAAAATACCAAGGGAAATGGGGGGTGGAAAAGAGCAGAAATGTTATTTGTGCTCCAGGCTTGCTGGAATATCACACACCGGCCTGGAAGCTGGGGCTGTTTAGCCTGGAGAAGAGAAGACTGTGCTGGAGACCTCAGAGCAACGTTCCTGGATCTGAAGGGGGCCACAAGGAAGATGGAGAGGGGGCTCTGCACCAGGAACTGCAGGGATGGGACAAGAGGGAATGGCTTCAAACAGACAGAGGGCTGGGTTAGGTGGGGTATTAGGGAGAAATTCCTGGCTGTGAGGGTGGGGAGGCCCTGGCACAGTTGCCCAGAGAAGCTGTGGCTGCCCCTGCATCCCTGGAAGTGTCCAAGGTCAGGTTGGACGGGGTTTGGAGCGACCTGGGCTAGTGGAAGGTGGTGGAAGGAGATGGGCTAGGGGGTGGAAGGAGACGGGCCTTGAGGTCCCTTCCAACCCAAACCATACGATTCCCTGACTCTGACTTCTGCAGGAGTGCTCAAAACCCCGTTCCAAGCCCTCCCAGCTCCAGCAGGTCCCCGTACCATCGGCCTCACAGAAGCTCTCCGAAGAGTCGTCGTGCCGAGCCCACCGGAGCACGGCCGCCCGGGCTTCCGTGCTGCACAACCGCGTGGGAAAAGACCATCAGAGAGAGAGCACCGCCCCCGGCTGTCCCTCAGGACAAGGAAGGGGGGATTGTGGAAAAGGAAACCAAACCTCAAAGAGTCATCGACGGCTCCGAGTCTCTCGGCTTCCTCACATTCCTCACCGCGGTTGTTGGCTTCCTCCGAGTACTGCGGTGGGGAGGGATGAGGATTAAAAAGGAATTGTTGGTTTTTTTTTTTTTCTTCTTTTTGCTGTTATAATTCTGCTTTTAATGCACTGCCCAGGTTAAGCACCACAAACAGTTTCATGGTTCACCCCACTCTGTGTTCCCACGGCGTGTCTGCAGATATCCAGAGGCTCACGCAACGGTGATGAGTCTTGCAGGGACTCAGGGCAGCCCCTGGCACTGCCACGGCAGCATTTTGTGGTGACACCTGCCCTTGGAGAGATGTCAGGAGTACCTGACTCCAGGACAGCCTCCTCAGAGGCTCCATAGCATCCCAAACACTTGAAGAGGGTAAAAATTTAGCCAAAGAGCATCCTGACAAACAGTGACTCTTCCCAAACGCTGTTCTGGGCACTGGTGAGGCACCACAAATCCTGGATCAGTTTTGGGCCCCTCACAACAAGAAGGACATTGAGGGGCTGGAGCGTGTCCAGGGAAGGGAACGGAGCTGGGAAGGGTCTGGAGCAGCAGCAGTGGCTGAGGGAGCTGGGGGGGCTCAGCCTGGAGCAAAGGAGGCTCAGGGGGGACCTTCTGGCTCTGCAACTCCCTGACAGGAGGGGGGAGCCGGGGGAGGGTCTGGCTCTGCTCCCAGGGAACAAGGGACAGGAGGAGAGGGAACGGCCTCCAGCTGGGCCAGGGGAGGTTTAGGTTGGACATCAGGCAAAACCTCTTCATGGAAAGGGTTGTCCATCACTGGAACAGGCTGCCCAGGGCGGCAGTAGAGTCACCATCCCTAGAAGTGTTCACAAAACACGTGGAGGTGGCACCTGGGGACATGGTTTAAGGGTGAACATGGTGGTGGTGGGTTGATGGTTGGACTTGGTGATCCTGAAGGTCTTTTCCAGCCTTACCAATCCCATGGCCCAAAACTGGACCTACAAACTGCGTCACTTTACACCCACAGACACACCTACCTTGTAACTTGCACCTCTGATTCCATCAGGGACTTCATCCTGAAAGACAAAACGGAGCATGTGCCACGTGTGGGGCTCACGGGGCCGTTCAGCCTAATTTTTGGGGAAGATTAGGAAGGTGACCACAGTTTCTAGGAGTGAGAAGGAATAAGCCCAGCTTCCAACACGTCCAACTCCTCAGTCCTCCCCAGACTAAGGTGAAGCAACGTTCTTAGTGGTTTATTTTGATTTTTTCCGAGATTCCTCTTCTCCAAAGGCTGCTACTTCAGATTCTGCTTTGCTTATCCCAGTGCAAGGTCAGGAAAGCCAATATGAACTCCAGGGGAGCTGGAATTGCCTCTGACCAGCTGATGTGTGGCATCATCTTCCTGGCAGGAGCCCAGGTGCCTCCTCAGACGTTGCATCCACCAGCCCCTGACACACGTCATTCCAAAAGTTCCCTCTTACCACTCCAACATGGAACGTCAGCCCTGCCCGCCCCACACAACCAGGCCCTAAATTCCCCTCAACTTCCATTTCCTCCATGAGTAGGAAGGCAATAAAACCACCCCTATGACACAGGAGATAATAAATGTGGTGGCCAGGAGCACAGGAAGAGAAAAATTAGGCAATAGGAGTTATTTTCGTTTGCTTTTGGAATGAAATGGACCCAAATCCAAATAATTAAGAGCAGCAGTCACAGTCAGTTCTTAAAGTAAGAACAACTTCCAGCTAATACTTAGTTAATTGTAACATAACTCCATCACATTGGTCATAATCATTATCAAAAACAGATTTTTTTTTAAGGGAAAAAAAAAAGGTATTTAAACAACATTTAGGGTTATTTCGAAGGGAATTAAAATATCATCATTCCATTTTAGGGCTCAAGGATGAGAGGGTAAGACAGCCTGTGCTGGCTGCCAACCCCTGGGCTGGGGGCATTTCATCACCTCCACCAACCAGCCACCAAGTTGGGATTCCCTCCCCTTCTCATCCCCTTCCTTTAGGGAAAACACCTGCAGTCAAGATGTTTTAGCTCAGGGAGCAAAAGCCTTTTAGCCAGGATACAGGGACAAGGGTGTACTGGGAAACGGGGGACTCTCAAAGAGCCATTTCATGTGAAAAAACCAGAGGGCTGGAAAGGGCTGGAAAGCCAAAACTAAACCCCAGAGCAGCTCATGGGCCAACAGGGTGAAATCCTGGCAATGAACACCAAGCCAACAGTGGGTTTGCCCCAAAACCATCTTGCTAATGGAAAAGCTAAAAGAGGAGAAGTTTAGGGTCAGCTGTTACAAGCCCAGCCTGTCCTGAAATTTCCAGGATTTAATATTTTGGCCCTGATGGACACCAGTAGTGCTGCACCCAGGAAAGCTCCACCAGAGCCCCAGTTTTGCTGTAATTGCAATAACAGGGTTAAGTCACTTATCTGCTGCTCCCTCTCGGTCTCCAAAAAACCCAAAGACAAAAACAGATGTAAAAGAATGGATTTGGTACTTACAGAGGGGCAGGGCTGGACAGCACAGTCCCTCATTCCACAGTGACTGTTGTCGTCCCAAAAAGGACAAGGTTTCTTCAGGTTTACCTGCGAATGACATATCAATCCTATTCCACAGCTCCTCCAGGAAACCAAGCCAGCCTTCCTCTCCACAGTTTTCCAACACAGATCTCCCGTGTGCTTTCCCACACGGGCATTTCCATCTTTCCAAAATGCTCTGAGGGCTGGAGCACCTGTCAGCTGGGACGGGCTGGGAGAGCTGGGGGGGGTTCCCCTGGAGAAGAGAAGGCTCCAGGGAGAGCTGAGAGCTCCTTCCAGGGCCTAAAGGGGCTCCAGGAGAGCTGGAGAGGGACTGGGGACAAGGGATGGAGGGACAGGACACAGGGAATGGCTTCCCACTGCCAGAGGGCAGGGTTAGATGGGAGATTGGGAAGGAATTCTTCCCTGTGAGGGCGGGGAGGCCCTGGCCCAGGTTGCCCAGAGAAGCTGTGGCTGCCCCTGGATCCCTGGAAGTGTCCAAGGCCAGGTTCGAAAGGGCTTGGAGCAACCTGGGCTAGTGGAAGGTGTCCCTGTTCCCACGGCAGGGGGTTGGAATGAGATGGGCTTTGAGGTCCCTTCCAACCCAAAGCATTCCAGGATTCCATGGTTCTGTGATTTACTCGGATAAATCTCAGCGTTCCTGCTACAAATCCCAGCACTGGGAGGGAAAAGGACATCGACTCCCATCAGTGAACTTGAGTGTCTGGGAGCTAACCCAGGTTTTCCATGTCAGTGGGGAGACACTGGGAATCCTCTTATTTATTATGGATCTCCAGTCACCAACATTTTTAAGTAACAGCTCACCAAAAGAAGTCATTTCATGGGGCTGTTGGTTAAGTCCTTAAGAGGGAAAAACACATAAGAAGATATCTTTAAAATCATGCATCTTATAGGCATCTTAAGGCTCTTCTCATAACAGAAGGGTCCAACTTACTGATGGGACCTTAAAGGGGTTAAAATGTAAGTATCTGATTTTCAAAACGATCAGCGACAAGTTCAAGGTGGATTTAAAAAAAAAAAAAAGAAAAAAAAAAGACAGCAGCACACAAGTAAATACAACTCCTGCACAAGAAAATTACCTTGTAGTATCTGAAATAGTCACTTTCCAGGAGTTGATTCAGTCTAGGGAACAGTTTGTAGTTGTTGAAGGCGTCGATGGTTTCTACATCACAGGTGCAGTCGTCTAAATAACCCGTCACCTGGGGGACAAAGACACAATAAATCGAACCTCCAGACGAGAACAACTTGGCCACTGCTTTTTAACACTGCAGACAATAAAACAGCTCACTGTTTTCTTTCCTTTTACCAGCGAGTCAACTAATTTTAGCCAGAATGGATGTGGCTGCTGTAAAGGGCTGTGAGCCTCGGAATGCCAGCTCACGTTCCATTCTGGATCAGCCTCGGGAGGTCGTTCCTGTAGGACAACAGGCAGGTGAGAGCTGCTGTTTGCACAAGGGACCAGTTGGGCAACAGGGACACCAATGAGAGCCCTCAAAGAAAGTCCTTGTTGATCATCAGCTGTGCTGCAGCCACTGATTTGATTTAACCAGAACCCAGCTGATTAGAGGGATGGAGCAGCTCTCCTATGAGGAAAGGCTGGGAGAACTGGGAATGTTCAACCTGTTGGGGTGACCTAATTGTGGCCTTCCAGTACCTGAAGGGAGCCCACAAGAAAGACGGGAGAGATACTATTTATAAGGGCCTGGAGTGACAGGATGAGGTGGAATGGCTTCAAACTGACAAATAGGATTAGATGGGATATTGGGAAGGAATTCTTCCCTGTGAGGGTGGGGAGGCCCTGGCACAGGTTGCCCAGAGAAGCTGCGGCTGCCCCTGGATCCCTGGAAGTGTCCAAGGCCAGGTTGGACGGGGCTTGGAGCAACCTGGGCTAGTGGAAGGTGTCCCTGTCCAGGGCAGGGGGGGGAATGGGATGGGCTTTAAGGTCCCTTCCAACCCAAATCATTCTGGGATTCTGTGATTAACTGCAACAGCCCCTTCCTGACCTCAGAGCCATTTGGCAAGTAAACATCTGTTCTAAATCTCATGGAGAAAGCCAGTCCTTCTTGCATCATCCTGAACAACTCAACAGGCTTTGTGCAAGCCCTGGAGTAAAACAAAAAAAAAAAAAACAAACTGAAAAGTAGCACAAATTCAGCTGTGGCTTCCTGACACGTTGGGCACTGCCTGATGACAAAGTTGCACAACACAGAAGCGGTTTTGTTTCCCCCACACCCCGATGAGCACCTGGGGAATCACAGAATCATTAAGATTGGCAAAGCCCTCTAAGATCATCGAGTCCAACCGTTCCTCCAGCACTGCCAAGGTCACCACTGACCCGTGTCCCCAAGTGCCACATCCACAGGGACTTTAAATCCCTCCAGGGATGGGGACTGTGCTGATGGCAGCTGTGCCAGGGCTGGACAACCCCTTCCACGAAGAAATTTTTGCTAATATCCAACCTAAACCTCCCCTGGTGCAACCTGAGGCCGTTTCCTCTCATCCTGTCCCTGTTCCCTGGGAGCAGAGCCCGACCCCCCCCCGGCTCCTCCCTCCTGTCAGGGAGGTGCCGAGCCAGAAGGTCCCCCCTGAGCCTCCTTTGCTCCAGGCTAAGCCCCCCCAGCTCCCTCAGCTGCTCCCCATAATTCACCAAGAGCTCCACAGCAACTTAAATAAAACCATCAGAATTACCACCGTGGAAATGAAGCTGTGAGCAGCAAGGCAGAGATGGAGCACAGAGTCACACGAAACGGGGAGGTGGGGGAAGAAAATAGCCAGAATTCCCTACTCCACTGGAACAAGTCGGTTTTGTTAAGGCATGATTTGGAGGCTCTCTCACATTTGGAGTGTTTACACCGAAGCTCAGTGCGTCACCCTCACACATTTACTGAATTCTGTCCTGCATTTTGCATGTTAATGAAGATTAACAGCGATTTAAGCTTTCCACTAGGCTGAATCACCCCTGTAAAAATAAAAACAGTAGCAATTTGCTAATCCAGTTACCCAATTTAAAGCTGTTTCTGAAGTGTATATATATATATAGAAGGAACACATCAAAACAGCAGACCGCAACAAACCACCAACCAACCACATTTTTATTTCCTGGAAACTTGGCATCCACTGAGGCAGGCAGCTCACAGGCTGGGTCTAAAAGTGGCCTGCAAAAAGATTTGGGGATAATCTTCAGCTTCTCTCCGTAGCCACGCTCAACAAACATTCCCTCCACGGGAATGACATCCCTGTAAGGGCGTCGGAGCGGCCGCCAAGCCCCCAACTGAAGCATTGTCTGGGCCCGTCCTTGCTCAGTCCAGTCACCAATTCAAGGCAGGGACCGTCCTCATCCTGAAAATAATCCACGGAGAAGCCCTGCAGACGGTCCCAAAATACTCAGGACTAGATGGGGGGTCGTGCTTTGGCGATCTCCAAATATCCACTCCTCGGTTTATTAAAGCACCGGTGGGATGATCTGCCCCGATGGCACCAAGAACACACCTGTGGGGGCAATGGGCAAGTTCTTCTCGGGAAGGATTTCTTCATGGAAAGGGCTGTCAGCCATTGGAATGGGAGACGGTGGAGATGTCCAGGGAACAACCGGCGGTGACACTCAGCGCTCTGGTCTGGGTGACAAGGAGGAGATGGGTCACAGCTTGGACTCGACGATCTTGGAGGTCTTTTCCAACCTCAGTGACGCCGTGATTCTGTGGACGTGCTGGGGAAACTCCATCGGAAGGAAAACTCCTTCTTCCTCCAAGGATTTCAGTCAGGCTGTGCAGAAATGGGCAATTTCCCCAGCCTGTGTGTGCGCCCAACCCACCAAAATTCACAGCCAAAGGAGCACGAGGACAGAACCAAGAACACCAAGAGCCAAAGCTCCTCAGAGCTCGGATGAAAGCCCCAGTGACGCCACCACCAAACAGCAAGGACCTGCTTCAGGACACAGGGAAGACCACTTGGCTTCATCCCAGAAGTCCCCTTTTGCTCCACGACCACCTGCCACCCCAGACCCCACTTTTCTGCCAGACTCACTTGGTTTGGACCTCAAATCCTGCTGCCAGAGTAGCTGAGCTACAACACGTGTCAAACACGCCCTACAAACGTGGGGTGCGTTAAAACACCTCTCCCCGCCCTCCAAAAGAAGTATTTACCTACACCTCCAGCCTGCAGAGCAATTAGGGCAGGTAAGTAATTAGAACAGTTGAGATAAAACACGAATTGATCCGGCCCCAAACATGCGCCCAGAGCTTGCTGCCGTCGGTGAATCACCCCGGCCCAGGGTTTGGCTGGGTGTGAGATCCTGGCGCGAGGCTGACGGGCAGGGCCGGGTTTTCCCGCTGGGAAGAGATGCAACGGAGCCGCCGGGACAGACGCGGCACAGGCGGCTCCGGGTGCTGAGTAAGCTCCGAGGAAGGCGTGTGGCTGGAGCCGCGGAGGAGCCGATCCCGATCCCGGAGCGCCGACGGACCCACCTTGCGTGCGTAACGCAGGCGGGAACCCCGGCACACGTGGGCCCTGCGCAATCCTCGGGCTTGGCCTGCGCTTGCGATTCCGCTCTTCCCAACTCTTCCTGCTCCCCCGAGGGTCACAGAAACATTCCCTGGGCGCTGGATTCAGGCCTTTCTTCTCACTCTCACGCCACAGCCGGGCAGGAAAGAGGGCAAACTCTTCCCTGCACCTCCCGCTGGCAGCTACAACAGGGCACAGGCAAGGGGATGCCACAGGGCTGAGGAGGTGGCTTTAGCCTGTACCAGCTCCCCTGGCAGTGCCTGCTCTTCTGGACGAGCCACACCAGTCCCAGGCTGATGGAGAGCTGATGCTTTCCCTGCTCCCTCAGAAGTTTCCTTGCAGTTGCCCTGCTCAAAGGAATCGGATTTCAAGGATCCTTGTGAGTCCTTCCAACTCAGGATATTCTATGATCCTATAAACTGATTTTTGGCTCTTCCTGCAGCGTTCAGTCCAGCCAGGCCTCCCTCTCATCCTTACCAGGCCACTTGGAGCACGCAGCTGGCAGCCAGGAGAGGACAGTCATGCCCAGCACCTGCTCTGGAAGCATTATGTGCCATTCCAAGTGCTTTCTCACCTGTATTTTGCCCAGAAAACAAGGACTGGGGTTTCTGGAACTCGCACAGAAGCAAATGTCACATGGAAGCCTCGGGATGGAGTTAAACCACAGAGGATGAAGAGCTGCCATAGAATCCCAGAATAGTTCAGGTTGGAAGGGACCTTAAAGACCATCTCATTCCAGCCCCCTGCCAGGGGCAGAGACACCTTCCACTAGCCCAGGTTGCTCCAAGCTCTGTCCTGGCCTTGGACACTTCCAGGGATCAAGGGGCAGCCACAGCTTCTCTGGGTAACCTGTGCCAGGGCCTCACCACCCTCACAGCCAGGAATTTCTTCCCAATATCCCATCTAACCCTGCCCTCTGTCAGTTTAAATCCATTCCCCCTTGTCCTGTCACTCCAGGCCTTTGTAAATAGTCCCTCTCCATCTTTCCTGTCAGCTCCCTTCAGGTCCTGGAAGGCCACAATTAGGTCACCCCAGAGCCTTCTCTTCTCCAGGCTGAACAATCCCAGTTCTCTCAGCCTTTCCTCAGAGCAGAGCTGCTCCATCCCTCTAATCAACTTGGTGGCCTGGAAGCTCCCTCTGAAGCCACCCCACAGAGACTGGGAATTGTGCTAGGAATGAATTCCTGCCCCGAAGGCTGCTGAGCGAACACCAGTTCAACAAGAACGCGAGAGCAGCTTGAAAGTCTGTTCAGGCACCGGCGAGGGAACTCTCCATGCCCAGACTCACCCCTAATGACAGTGTCCTGCCCACAAAAACATTCCCAAAGGGAATCAGCACTCTGCCAGACCGGAAACCTCGTCAAAATCCCCGTCTGCCAAACACCTGCAGCACATCCTTAATGCAGCAGCATCAGCCAGTAAACAGCAAACGAGCAATAATTACCAGGAATATACCGAAGACATTCATGGCTGACTAAAGCAGTGATGCAAACAGGAATATCT
>VXAY01006978.1:0-137718 GCA_013399855.1 Oxyruncus cristatus | reverse complement strand
TGCGCATCCCCGAGCCTTCCAAAAGTTCCCTCCTCAATTTTCCCCGAGTTGCCGCTCGCTCGGTCCCTGAACATGGATTTGGGCAGCGGGGTTCGGGGGAGCCGGGGCGGGGGCTCGGGGGTCCCGCAGCCGCGGGTTGGGCGATCGCAGAACTTCCAGCTCTGCTCTGCTCCTCCGCAGGAGGGTGGCTGTCCTCCCGCCGGAGCGGGGCTCGGGGGTTCGTGTCGCTTATTATACAGTTACCAGACCTCTCTTATTTTCCTGGGAGATGTTTGAATTGGGCATTTTCTAAGTACAGCCGAAGTCCCCCTTCTGTGCGGCTCAGGTGCGGGAACAGCAGTGTGCTGCTCTGACTCAGGTTTTCTTACCGCTGTAGAAAACGCTGCCTATCAGAAAACTCTCTGTCGGCTTATTGTAGCCCTTCAGCTTCAAAACTGCGTCCTCTCATGAATGAGATGCCCTGGGTGGTGTTGTACCCCGTCTGTGAGGGTTTAGCTGGATTTCAGTAGAAATGTAGCTCTGTAAAGCCTTGAATTCTCACTGTTAGACATCCAGCTCCTCTCCATCACGTACACACTACCTCCTAAATTGTTTACTAACTGCTTACAACTCGTTCGGGTGAGTGCGGGTGAGTTTGTGTAGTCGGTCTGGGGTATAGATTTCTGCTTCAGCTGAAATACCAAACCTCTCTGGTCCCTTTCTCATGTATCTGTCAGAATTACGGAGGTGATTCATGCTGTAAAAATGAGAAATAACCACCTATCAAAGAGAAAAGTCTTGCTGCTGCATCACAAACTTGCCTGTTTAAAACGCTGCATCACAAGGTACAAGGATATTGCAAGGCAATGAGGATAGTATTCCACAGAATGGCACTGGAGCAGCCAAAGAGGAAAGGCTCAGGAAATCTTTTCAGTTTTCTGAAGGGAACATATGCTTCTGCTTTGGTTCACAAAGATTCATGGTCGTGGTGGTGCTTGTTTGATGGAAGATATTTCAAGAACTTTCCATGGAATTCACAGAATGGTCAGATTAGATTTCAGCAGCTCTGGTGTGCATCTGATCTTATGAATAAAAATCAAACTTCCAAACATTTTGTAGAATTGTTCTGGAAACTGATTTGTCGCTCTGTCTTCCTTGATAGAGAGAAGTGCCAATTATTCATGAATATTAATTTTTAGTGTTTAAATTTTGCTTCATGTTCCTTTTTTTTAAAAAAAATTATCTTTCATAGTTACCTTGCTCTGATTTAGTGTTTCGCCAAAAAAAAAAAAAAAGTGCTGTCAGCCTGTATTAAAATCAATCCTGTCTTAAAAGGCAGCATCCTTGTAAATCGTACCAGCCTAAAAAGTGGGATAAATCAAATTTACTTAGAATCAACTAACTCATCATATCATAATGTCATGTCTTATCAAAACTGAGTGCTGCACAAATTAAGGTTTTAAAGACATTTTGTTTTTAAAAAGAAAAAAAAAAAAAGTCAAGTGGTCTCAACCTAAAAGGGATTCAGGATGAAGCATCCAGAAAGGGAATTACATTTGCACATCAGATAAACTTTATGATACAGTGCAAAAATTATTGACCATACCGAGCTGATTTTCCTTTATAGAAGGAAATTCTGAGTCACTGGAACATGCTAAGCTTGATATATGTGAAAGGCACTGAAATTTGGAATGCACTGGGGCTCACCATTGGTAATAAGAGAATTGGGAAAATGTCATGGGTTGTGTTAATAGCAGTGTTGTGGTAGCCATGGTAATATAAAATACTAGTGAGGTGCTGTAGGGAGAGGTAACACCTTCTGTTAGACCAGTAGATAACATGGCGGGGGGAAAGAAGAGGTGGGTGGGGGGGAACCCCGCTGAAGTTTGAATTATCTAAATCTTTCCTCTGCATTTGAAATGCAATTAAATTCTTCCAGTCTTACCAGGTCTGCCCTCAGCCAGGTTACAGCTCCTCTAGTTTTATATATCTAAAACACTGTGAAGAGAAAATGACATGGAGATGGGGAGCTGGAAATGAGATGGGAAAAGGAAGTGAGTAAAAGGGAATCCAGCCAGGAGTGTGATAGGATAAGGGATAAGTCCTGCAGCTGAGGTTATGCCACTTTAAGCCCTAAAGAGGTATGATTTCCTCTCCTGCTTCAGTCCGTCTTTTCCTGAGGAGACTGATAGACCCAGATTACTTGCAACAGTTGCAACTCCTTCAGAGGATAACTGCAACAAATGAATTTCAGAAGCCTGAGAAAAACCTTGCTAACAGCTCGGGAAGCTGAGAACACATTTGTTACCTGCTCTCTCTACAGACGTGCAGGGGAACTTCACAGGTCCCGTCGGTGCTCTGTGGTTGTGGTGGGTGTGTTTCCTTCTCACAGCTCTACTCAGCCTTGGAGCTTCACCCTGGCTCCGTGCCTAGGCTCCTACACCCCTTTTCTATCAGCCTTGTTTGTTTTTTGTGTCTCTGCCGCTGAGAGCACCGTTACATGGATCCACTGCACTAATTGGCGTGATTACCTAGAGGAGATCCAAATTACATAGATGCCCCAGATAATGGGAGCTTGATTGGATAATCTCCACAAGCGGGTGGTGCTGTCAGTGAGATGTGTATCCACATCAGTATTAATGGATTGAATTGCTCGTTATGAATCGACTTGCTGTCTGTGGTGGAACTGCTGCCTTCTTTGTGCCCGGTTTTGGTGCCACATCATCCCTGTCGGCAGCACTGAGCTGCTCTCTTGCTGTGGAGTCTTTCACGTGTGGGTTTAGTGTTTTGGAGCTAAAAAACCCTGCAGGTGCTGGTGTGGTGAAACAGCTCGTCAGCAAAGTCTTGCAAGAGGTGCTCCTGCAAAGGGAGACTTTACACGGGATGAGAAAATGTTGTCACGTAACTTAAAACTTAAGTTCCCTGAGTGATGGCATATCACACATTAAATTGGGTTTTGTTATAATTTAAAAGCTTTTTTAAAGAAGGAAAGACAAATCTTTGTGAATGCTACTCCTCTTCGGAGTCACAAACACTTCCAAAACTTCTGTCTTCATTCCACTTAGCAGGGAATTTAGTGTCCTTTGGTGATATTTAAGTGAAATCTGGAAGCAAATTACTTCGAAGTGGAATTTTCAGGCTTAAGGTTAGGCTGATTTGAGTTTGGATTTACTCACCCATGTAGCAGAAACACAAAACAGGTAAAATAAATTTGTCTCCTTGGGATAGCTGCCGATGGCCTTCATTCCCTGGTGAGGTGTCACAGCAGGTGACACTGACTACATCAGGAGGCTTTACAACTCATTATTAGTAGCTTTATTCTGGAACCTGGCTGTACCAGCACAGCAGTACTTCACCAGACTGAGCTCCAGCTTGGCCATTTGTTGGAAAGTATTCTTAAAACCTCTAAAAAAGCTGTTTCTGTGCTGTACTACAGAGGTGTCTGTTCCCATAAGCTAAGTTGGTTATGTCCTGAACCTGGGATGATAAGTATCAGTATCTTACATGCAAAAGAGGTGCTTCCAAGGTCACAGTGACTCTGCTGTTTATTTATTTACCCTAAAGAACAATATTACATAAGAACTTGCCTGTCATTGGACAGGTAAAATTTCAGAGGTGGGTGAAAATATATAGAGGAATTTGGGGCACTACATGGAAGGGTGTGTGATAAGAGTTAATTAGAGACAGACATCGTGGGAGATGTCCACAAGTGCAGTTTCAGTGGCTGGTTGGTTTTGTAGGCACTCAGTAATGTGTGTGTATGTCCTCACGCAAAGCCCTGACACTTCTGGAGCCTGAGCAAGCTCTTTGTGTGGGTTTCTGTGAACAGACATGCATGTTTTCTCTTACCTGGGTTGTTCTCTCAAGTTCAGAGGTATTGAAGTAGTTTAGTGAAAAAGAAAGCGGTAGAAACACACAAAGTATTTAAAGGATAAGATGCATTTCAAAGTTCAAAACTAGGTGTTCGATGTGAAAAGACTTGTTCCATGTAAACTTGCTCTGAAGTGGGCCTCTTACTAATTTATCATAGAGCTTCTGCTGATGCTCTGGCATGTTGAAGTAGCTGTCCTCCAAAGACTCGGAGAGAAGCTCTTACTTCACACAGTGCTGCTTTTGAAGTGTTCCGTGACTGCTGCTATGTAAATCTGAGCATATGCCATACCTTTGAGGTTCATATGGACCCCGATCTTTCTGCATTTAAAGTGGCAAAACTCACATTGACTTCAGTCTGCAGATTGTAAATGCGTGTGTTCCTCTAAAACCATCTTACAGGCTGTTTTATTTGCAGCTGAGGAAAATAGGCTTCTCTTCACCGCATTGGCTCTAAGGACATATGCCATTTTAACTCCTAAATTTAGAATTATGGCTTTCTCTAGAAATGCTGGTAATTCAGATAATAGAACATTGTTTTTGTTACAGTAGCATATTTGGAATCGCCGCATGTTGTTGCTTCTTGCTAGTTTTTATGTATTAATCTGTTGTTTAATAGTCTCGTTCTTCAAATGCAATTAAAAATTTTTGCTTAGAGAACTCATTTTAATTGCACTTACTCAAAACATTCTTAATGATGAACAGTGAAGATGAAAATAGCGGAACTTGGCTACTTTTATGCAAGTCATCCAGACTATTGAGTCTGTACTTAATGTCAGTTTGGGCTAAGTGTAGACATTGCAGAATTAGGTCTTAAATTTGTAAGTGTAATTAGGAACTAATTGGGTTTTTTTTTATATAATTACTCAAATAATGACTTTGCACCTTCTGTCCAACCCACTAGTTTGTTTTTTAATTAAACAAGTTGATTTTTTTTCCCCTCTTAAGTTATATCTACTGAAGAAATGAAAATATTTGTAAATTTATTCCCGCTAACTAGTCAGTTGTTTACTATAATGGGAAGAATTCCCAAGATGTATCAAAACATAGTGCTGTAAAGTGGTAAAAAACTTCCTTTTTAGGCAGTTGGTAAAGTGAAATAACCAGGGCTCGTTCCTGTAAAATCAGCTGCCCAGCCCAGCCCTGCCCTGATCCTGCTGACAGGGCACCTTCCCCTCGTGTGTGTGAGGATGTTCCAGAGCCTCTGCAGGCTGGGCAAGGGCTGTTTCCCATGGATGCCAGGATTGGACCTCACTAATGGAATTCCAATAAAACTCAGTCAGTGCCTTTTAATTAGATTTAATGGGAACTGGGAAGGATCATTAGAGACAAACACATGCTTTTGCCAGTAATATGTTCACTATATTATTAATCTGATTTAATTTGCAAGATCCTCATAGCGGGAATAAGATTTTTCTCTGTACCTGGAAAGTGTTATATGGGACTATTATATTTTGTTATTATCTATGTCATTGCTTCCCAAGCAGTATGTAAATACAGAATTGAAATTGGGCTCTGTGTGTGGCGTTTATGAACCCTACCAATCCGAGGGTGGAGCTGGATGCTGGGGAGAAGGCTGTATGTCTCTTTTGCAACCACATTTTTATTGACCATTTTCCAATAAGCTGCAGTGGTGTATTAATAACAAAACACTGAAATATGCAGAGTGTGCTGCTAAGTAATAGGGCTTTTTAAAGATGATGTAATGCCAGTGTGGAAGTGAGGCACGCCTGGAGACTTTCGTTTCCATTCAGTCAGAAATACAGCCTCATTCTCTGAGGCAGAAAAACAGATTACAGTGTTACGAGTTCTAGACATGGTACGTTGAATCCCGAAATGCGCTTTCCAAACCCGCCGGATGTCCCTAAACACCTCTCCTGCTGCTTCCTGCTGAGCGATGTGGCCTTCCAGAGGAGCCAAACTGTTGGAACTCAGCTTCGCTTCAGGAACAAGAATGTACCTATTTCCTTTTCTTGGTAATATCAATGTGTTTTGGACTGTCTATTGCCTGATTGTCAGTAGGACATCCCTTGGTAACTTCTGGGCATGGCACGACTGAACAAATGTGCTTCCAGTGCGGTAGGATAAGTGCTAGAAGATAAAAGTTAAGCTTTCAGAATAACATCTGTAATTCCTCAAAGTTTTCACTACCAAAGAGCTCTGTTTTTAACAGCAGTTAATAAGATTCACTATTGTCTTCCCTCGAACGAGCAAAGGTGCAGCTGGGGTTTTTCCAGTGATATATTGGAATGGGAATAGACCATGAACAAGACAAATGCTGATGCAATGCTCTGCAAAGGCAGTATTTTTAGGTAAAGTGGTCTCTGTAGGAGGCTGTTCTGTGAACACGTACACACACCCCACAGAAATACCCATGTGGCTTTCATATAGTGCTTTATGATTTTAATTCACTTACCTGCAAACTAGTGAAAATATCTTGTCAACCATTTTTAAAATACGATTCTGATATTGTCAGGTAGTTTGGGCTGCTTATAAGGTTCTCAGAGGCTGTGATATGGTGTAGAACACTTGGGTTTCCACCTCCCTTAACACTCAGGAAAGTGTTTTTCCATAAACACGGTTCTTCTGAATAATTCCAAGCCACTGGAAGTACCAAAACCCTACCATTTCTGACATGTCCATTGTCACTGTATCTTTTTTTTTCTTTTTTTTTTTTTTTTGAGAAATGCTGTAGTGTTAATGCTGTAGTCATAAAAATACAAGTGTAAGAAAGTTACAGTAACGCAAGAAGATCATGAAAAATAGCAGTTATTTTCTAGATGATAGTTAGGTTTCCACAAGACACCTGCCTCTTTTTGCTTGCAAATACTGTGAAGATAAAAGAGGAGAGAGCAAAGAAAGTTCATTGCTAGTTGGATGCTCTTTTGCATCTGCAAACACGCACTGATTTACCCAAAGTATATTGATATTTGTGTAAAACTGTGTGCTTATGAAATGAAAGTGTGTCATTTGCCAATGAGGCTCTTTCTTCTCTGGAGGAGAATAGTTTTTATTTACATTTTGCTGTGATAAACAAATAGACTTCAGAGCTGAATCTAGACCACTGAAGTCAATGGATTGTTTTGTCCTTGCTGGTTATAGAATCAGGTTTCATGCAAATGTAAGGGAACTTTAGACCATTTTATTAAAATTTCACTGGAAACTCTTAATTAGAGGACCTTTAATTACTTATATTTTCCGTATTGTCCCATGAATTTTATGCAAGAAATATCTATTTCCTTCAATATTTTTATTTCAGTATTTCATTCAGTTTTGCCTGGGTTTCTTAAACCGAACGCACTTTTGTATTTCTCACGTCTAATTTTAAAACACGTGGATCAAATGTGGGATTACTTCTCCCTTCTGAGTTTGCAGTAATCCTCTAGAAGAGGAGTTGTTACATAAGTTATTTCTATTAAAGTTAAATTGATAATTTCTCACGTAAAATTTTGATTTTTGCAAAGCAACCACCTTCCCATGAAGTCAGAGAACCAGAGGTAATTCCAGACAGGCCAATATGGCAAGATGTTTATGGTTTATCACCCGAAAACCATTAGGTTATTTAAACCTGGCTCTTTGTAATACAGATGAAGTAATACACTGCTGGTCTTCTGGATGAAGCACTACATTTGTCATGATGAAAAATGTATCTTGGTTTTGGAGATGAGGAAGGAATATAAAGGTGGTACCTTTTCAAGCAGCACATTGGTTCCCTATGAATGTTTGCAGACTTCCCCAGGGATGAGCAGGCTTGACTTTCTTCTGAAGCCTATCTTAAAATAGCTGGTTTTCCAGCAGTATTTAATAAAGTATAACTAGGAAAGTGTGTGTGTTCTCCATTGCTGGTACTCATGTACCTCCTGGAGGGAAACTGTCCCGAGTTCCAAGATCATCAGAAACACTCGGTTTAAAACCAAGGCTTATTTTGTGTAACTGTATTGAAGTTGGTTTTTTTGAGGGATGTTTGCAGGCAGTGGGAGCTAAGGACTGGAAGCAATGGAGGAAGGCTGCAAAATGGAATTCGTTCCTCTGGGGGCCACATTCTAAGCCAAGAGTTTTATTTTTATATTTAGATCACAGACAGAATGGTGAACAGCGAATGGTTTCTTCTTAGTAGTGTCTTATGGTAAGCAGTCTTAGGCAGAGCACTTGAGACTGCAGCATTAAATCACATGCAAGGGAGATGAAGCAAGTCGAGTCTGTGGAAGCGTGAAAACCAAAGCACCGTCCCAGGCCTGCGGCTTTTTGGGTTGAATTGCTGTTATGCCTTTGGCAGAAACAAAGCAGGGCTGTGTGGGAACAAGAAGGTGCTTTACAGGCAGTGTCTTTGGAGCCTCACCTGCAGCAGGTGATGCTCTAGGGCTGCTGTGAGCCGCTGCCGTGGGAATATGTTGTGTGTGTAAACGTATCTATATAAAACCTCGGATATATAGGGAGAGCCATGAAAGGTCTGTTGCTAAGCACAGCAAAGCCGCCAGTACCAGGGCTTTTTTTGAGCAGACAAAATCTTATGCCCTGACCCAAGTGGCCCATTATCACACTTCTGCAAATTGGAGCAAGCTGTTCAGGTCAGTGTGTATGTGCAGACCCTTCTGAACGAATTCCTTGGCTTGCACTTGCTGTGTTACATTTCTTTCTCTGGGTTTCCAATGGCTGTGACTTGAACAGAGTTGACAGTACACAATATTACCTATTTACTCTGTAGATTATACTCCTCTGGAGAATTGGTGTCAGCTAATCTGCCACTTCTACATTTTCAGAGACCTGTGAACTGCATCTCCAGTAATATCAGAGGAAAGTGTCAGACCCAGGTTTCTATAATTTTCTTATTTATTTCCCTCAGATTTCCAGGCATGCGTGTCCAGGTGTCCAGCCTTTGCCACTTACTTTGTCCTGTGAATAGTTTCCTTTCTGTGCAGAAATTCTCTCTATCAATATCCAATTTTGGCGACTCTTAGGGCGGTAAGAAGTTTGAAGCAGATGGTTGTCAACAGATGATGACAAAATTCTGAAATACAGCTCTGATACAAACTGTGAGGCTCAGTATTTAAAGCACATTCAAGTGTAGAAAAACCTGCTTGTATTTCTAATGCCATTGCTACCTTAGCTGTGGAATATTTTTGGAACAATTCATATGTTTCTTTTTTTAAAAAAAAAACAGCAAAACTCCCTATACCAATTAGAGGTGTTCAGTAATGAGTATATGAACCATGTTATGATTTTATGTCAGAATTGTTAAATGCTCCTCGATGAAACCACGCTGATTTACATTAATTGGTGGCCTGTCTCCTCCCGGTGGTGTCACACTGTGTCAAAAGTGCCTCACAAAAAAAACCGTAACATAACTACACTCACAGTGATTGCCATTCTGTTGTTGACTGGTGCTCCAAAGACTATCAGTGAAGAGCTTCAAAATTCAGGAGAACTTAGTAAGTGTCTGTGAGCCTTGGGAGCGTAACTAAAAGCATTTGCATAAAATGAGCGCTGAGGAGCTGGTAGGTGGGGCACAACTCGGATCCTGCTTCTGCTAATCCAGCAGCTCAAAGTAATTTAAGTGCATTAAAGGCTGTTTATGTGTCTACGAAAAGCATGATGCAAATATGCAAATTTAAGAGAGTGTCTTCCACAAGTTTATATATCTTAATGAGAAATGTCAGAGCGTAATACATCAACAGTCTGCTTCACCCCACGGTAGCCAGTTTTTTCTAAAGATAGCACAGCATGTCCTTGGTGTGGTCCTAGGAGTAAATTAACATAGCAGAGTGCTTGCTCTTGGAGTCAGCTGGTGACTCTCCTGCTGATTTTGGGGAGGAAATACCTGCTTGCTGAGGGTGATTATTTCTAAGTGGTTACCACTGCCTGGTTATGAATGCATACAACTAGTTTTTAAGAAAAAAAAAATCTCTGCCTTTCATTCCATTTGCTATCCTATTCTATGTTGAGTGGAAAAGTAGCCCCACCAGAGTGGAAATCTTTGAATGCTTGTGTGTCATGGGACACCTCAGAAGCATAAGCTGGTCATGGGCTTTCTGTTCATGGGTAGGCAGAGTGGTAACTACTGGTTCACATCTGATTTCTCATTGTGAATTCTTATTTTGCCTCGAGTAGGATGTCTCTCTCATTATTTTTTTTCTTTTTTCCTCCCCCCCCCCCATATCAAATTTACAAAATCTCATGCCTGGGAAAATCCCTTACAGCTTCAGGTGACCCGGGTGCTGCAGAGCTCATCACAGAGTAGCAGCTTTTGATGCTACAGGTGCCTGTTGAATGGAGGGAAATGCAGCTGCAGGGAAACAAACAAACTAGCAGTGAATGGGGAAGGGTTACTTGTTAAATGACAGGAATATTTCATTTGATAGGGAGCAGGAAAGGCCGTGTCCAGTACCAGAAAACCCTGACAGCTTTCCAAGTGGTGCTGAACCAAAAAAACCCCTTGTATTTCTGAACACATGAAGAGATAAGCAGCAACATTTGGTATGTGCAAGTATTGTCTTCTGTAAGCCATGGGGAAATCAACAACTCTTCTTTCTTTCCAGAAAATACAGGAGCCTTCTTGAAGCATTTGCTTTTGGGAATGAGTGTATTAGTGAAGAGTTCGTGGATGATCCGGATCTAATTTTTATAGAAATGAATGGTAGCCCACTGTGGGACTTCAGGTCTGCATGGGTGTACTTTAAGTCTAGGATAAGGCAGGTGAATATAAAGAATTCTTTTTTTTTTCTCCTCCACTGATAAATAAGTGGAGGTTTAAAGTAACTCATCCCAATAGAAACCACTACCACTGTAAGGAGGGAAAAAAAGGAAGTCAGCAGCAGTGGAGTGATGTTTCAATAACAAGGTAATCCCCCCATATTTCAGTAATAAAGCTGCATGGGCTGCAGTCAGCTTTCCTATTGGCACCTTTCTGTTGACACCTTTCTGTCAAAAAAGATGAAGTGAAAAGTAAAACCTAACTCTGTTTTCTCTTATGTTAAATGTATTCTGCAAAGCTTTGGTGAAATACAAAGCGTGTGGACTTAGAAGACAGTGTTTGCATTTGGGACTTGTGGGAAAATTTATGTGAACTTTGTGCTGTGGAAATCGTTGCCCTTTAAAGCAATTGGTTATATTTAACATAAGTACATACCTCAAAACTGTATTTGGTGGAGTGGTCTGATCTTTAGAGCTCTTTTGTTTTCAAGAGCAGGAGTGTATAATTATTGGTATAAACAGAGTTTTCAGAATTGGCCTGTTCAGACGCATAGATAGACTTACCATATTATTTCTGAGAAATCTGTTAGTGTTTAAAACCAGCAGACAAAACCCAAACCCTGACAAAGTAAGCCTAAGCACTTTGCAGTTGTGGGCTGAAACTGTCTAATAACATAGTCCAAAAGCTCATTAATATTGATCTTCTTAATTCTCTCAATAACCTGAACATTTGTTCTAATTACAAGTGGAATAAAAAGCAGACTCTTAGGGTTTTAGATGTCAAAGACTATTGGACCACAAAACATCCAAGAGGATACCCTTCAGAAGGAGTGGGTAGGACATACGAATTTCATTAGCCAGTAACAATATGCATGCCTGTACCTGGGGGAGAAACACCACTTTAAACACGTGCTTTCTGCCAGACCACTGGGGCTCATATACTTGCCAAGCTCAGACCTTCTACCTCTCCTTTACAGGCATTTCTATGGAAGTGGCTGGGGCAAGGTTTTGCATAACTGGTAAATTATATTTAATTTTGAAGTGAAAGTACCTGAACAGTTGGGACTAGTTAAAGCACCTCAGGAAGGGTTGGACTGTGCTCCTCCTTTTCCCATGCTGGTGGTAGAGCAGAGTTGCTCATGGTGTGTTCTTCAGGCATCAGGACTAGGGTTAATACTTGGAGCAAAGGTATGTATGCATTTAAAATGTAGAGATGTATTAAATTAGATATGTATTAAGTATTAAATGTAGATATTAATTAGATATGTATTAAATTAATTCTCCTTAAGAAAAACAAAAAAGGGAGCATTTGTATTTTTACGGGTAATCCTAAAGGTTATAGAGTGGGGAAGAAACTCTCCTTTTTCCTTCCCTGTTTGGCCTTAGTAACCCTTTGATTGGCAGAGAATCTGATCTGAGAGACAGAAATGCCTCCTGTGCTGGTGGTGCTGTGCCTGGAGTGAGGGTTCAGGGATGGAGCTCCATGACTTGCCTGCCTGGGCTGTGTCCTGGCCCTTCCTCAGTCTGGCCGACTCCTCAGACCTCTTTCCCTGTCAGGGCCTGGTGACCACATCCAGTTTGTGTTGTCTGTGAACCCGACAAGGAGGAAAAACAGGGAGGGGAAACCTGTGCAGAGCTTGGGCATGGCAACATAGCCCGTGAAGCTGAGGTTGCTGCTCTTCCCACGCTCTCACAGGGTGGGTGATGCTAAACGACATCCCTCTTAAGTTTCAGTGGCAGAGGTTTGGAGAAGACTGGCTAGTAAATAGTCCAGGGAGGAGAAATGGTGTCCCAGGAAAGGTAAAGGTGTTGCTGAAGAAGGAAAATCAAAAGGACTGTCTTCCCTGAGTGTGCCGTGCTCTGTACAGAGGAAGAAAGGAAAGGCTCCATCAATCTTCCTCTTATTGAATTGGCACAGGTAATATATTCTGCTAAAATGTGTTCATCATGCTGTTTAAAACAGCCAGGTTAGAAATCTACTGACAATAAATGAAGATTTATTGGTTTTTGTGTCGTTGGGGCACCTAATACAGGTTTGGAATACTAACTGAAATTTGTGAAAGGGGAGGAAAAAAAATGTTTTGGTGCCATTTAATTAACTACCTGGCCAATATTTCTGCCTTTTTATTGAAAAATCTGTAAGTTACAACTGGCTTCAAGCGCACTCTTGTACAACTCTGCCAACAGTTAGCAAATAAACACATTAAAATACAGAAAGCTTTGTACAGCTCCACGTGTATTGCATAAAATCATACCTTGAACTGCAGAGATGGTTTGTTATAACAAACAAACAAACCAGAATATAATACTTACGTGTTGTATATCTCTTTGTAAGCATGGCTGTGCAGGATAACTGAGATCACTGCAAATATGAACAGTGTTTTCTTTTTAACTGAAATCATACCAGTAGCCTGATGTAAATAACCTATTTACTTTTACTTACTTTTATTGCTTAGTCTCTGTATTATGTTGTTGTTCTAAGTGACACTGTAAGCTGTGATCAAAATACAAGTCTTAATATTTCTACAAAAGTTTGAATCAAGTTTGTGGATTAATGCCTTACAAGATTTAATGGGGAAAAAAAGGGGGAAAAGAAGTATTTTTGGAGAACCGATTTATTTAAACTTACATTTGATTTGTCCAAGCAGTCTTGAGGGGAAGAGAGCACTATGGATTGTGAGTTCTAACTCCTTCTGAGATCCATAGAAGTTTAAACATGGGAGTGCTGCCATGCAAGCTCCCAGGCTTCTGCAGCCCCCTGACCTCGTGGAGATTGTGCCTGCTGCTTGGAGAGCTGCTGGTATAAAGGGAAAATTGTGATTTTGTCACTCAAGGTCAAAGCACTGAGATCAAATGACTAGTTTGTGTTTTAGCTTAAAATGCTGCAGACAGCATATTATGGGCATGGAGTATGTAAAGCTCACCTTTTCTGTGAGATCTGCCAAAGGGGAAAAATATCAAAACCTGCCTGGTGACACAGAAAATGCCACGGCAAGCAACTGTTTTGGGGGCGTGGAGACCAAGTTTGGAAACGTTTAAAAGACAATGTAAAGAAATCTAAAGCTGCTGAATTAATTTTATTCTCTCTCTTGCAGCTGTCAGAGCTCTTGCAGTCCCTCTGGTCAGGCTTCCAGCGGGAGCTCTCGGGTTGAAAGGTTAACGACTCATTTACTAAGCAGTGCAGTTTTCTTTCATTTTTCATTTACAATTATCTCTACTCCTTTAAAAAGCTGAAAGGCCCTTCCAAAACGTATTGTACTGATGCGCTATTGCTGTCAATTAAAGTTATTAAATCATAGATCTTTAAAAGTGAAATCCAAATAAGCGTGAATTTCTCCGGTCGCTGCACAGCCACTCCGTCAGAGAAGTGATGAGTGTCAAATCAAGGCAGCTCTGGTTATCAGCAGATGTTCCTTTTTAGGGATCATAATGTTCATTTGATTTTCATTTTGTGGGTGTTCTGGGGGAAAGATGGACACTGAAGGAAAAACATTAGAGATGGTGGAGTAGAGGAGCAGAGCAGATCCTGCTGTAGGGTTGGCTGGGAGTTGTGAGGTGCTGGGGCAAGAGCTCAGTGTGAGGGCTGGAGACAATTAGGGTGAGCAGTCGAGATGGTGATGCCTTCTATGTAGGGCTAATAAAAGATAAGAAAAGAAGAGCCACATCCTGAGCTGGGGTTAGATGGGTTATGGGGAGGAAAAAGGAATAGACAATAACTTGCAAATCATAGGCTTAAAGGCTGAAATACTGGTGATGGTTTCAGGGAATGGAACATGACGGGGGCAAAAGCCAAATTTTTTCGCAGCTGTTTGATACGGTTTTCGTGTTCTTTTATGAATTCCTTAAATTAACAGTTTCACTTTTCTGCAAGTGTACTGTACTTTGACTCTTAGCTGAATTAAGTCACATTATAGATGACATCTTTCCAACAGTCAGAATACAGGTTAGTGCTCCTGAGAGGGGGCTTTAATGAGGTTGTTTCTATGACAGCTTCAGGCAGCACATGTGCCACTTCCAAATACCCTCCCCCTCCAAACGTTACAGCAACTTCTGTGAGTGCATTTTAAAACTTCCCTTTCAGTGGGATTTAGGGCCAGCTCTTTGTATTTTGATTCTCCCAGTAACGCAGCTGAGGTTTTGACGGTGTGTACTGTTTATTTCTGCTTTAATTCCAGCAATGCTGGTATCAGTGCATGACTTGACAAGTTAAAGAAACAACGAGGTGTTGGTTCTTTGGCAATTTCAAAGGACGCTCTGAGGACTGAGTCAAAAAGATTTACAGAAAGAACAGGTGCAAGCACTAGAGTGTTTACAGTGGAAATGTATGGGGCCTATGCTTCTTAAGTCACATCCTCCTCAATGGATAGAAATTGTTTATTATAAACTATGGCAGCTGGTAGGAATACAGGCACTCCCCTTGAGATGCAGCGTTGTAGGTGGGTGCAAGAATTTGCCTCTGCAGAGGAGCTGGCTGTGATCTATAGCCCTGATGTGTGTAATGGGCTCTCAGTACCTCAAAGGTGTTAAATCATGCTGTTATATTTTTCAGAAAGACTCTCAGTGTGAGCCTCAGAGGTTAATGCAGAGGCAAACTTGGTGTAGAACCCAGCAGTCAGGGGCTGCTTCTGCTGCCCACGATGCAGAAGGTGTCAGTGTTGGGGTGCCTGGACAGGCTCTGAGCTTGTATTTGCTTTACCACTGCTGCCTGCCCGAGCCAGGAGGCTCCCTGGACAGGAGAGAAAGAAGCCTTTCCCCTAAGAAATCAATTCACCTCACCCCTGCCTTTCTCCTCTGACTTTGCTCTTGTCCAATAACAACTTTTTCACCATTAAATGTGGGTAAGGTAGTTCCAAGCCCCAGGCTTTGAACATCAATATGGTCCAGACTAACACTGACGTTAGTATCTTTTAAAAAAAGAGTAGCAGAAGTCCTAACCACTTCTTAACAATGCTGTTCCATGAAAATGCTGGGACAGCCTTTAGGAGGGATGGTGCCAGAGTAAGCTCTCAGTATGGTGAATGTTGCTCTGTTGTTGCTCGCCTAAGAAATAGCAAAATGTCATGTTTGAACTCACATGAGCAGCTCTAAAATGCATTTCTGCTGCCTCAGTGTTTTCTAGTTGCTTTGTAGACACTTCTACAAAGTGTAGACACTTCTACTAGTTGCTTTGTGACTTCACTGCTGAGTCTCCTCTTCCTTCCAAGCTTTGAATACGAGTTTTTAGATGTATGACTTTGACATACAGATTGGAGTCGTAGTCAGATCTGACGTGACCTATATAAATATTGCCTTAAACATTGGCCTGGGTGAAAAGACTTATTTCCATTCTGTAGGTGGTTTTCTTGTTTGCTTAGCTGTGAATTGTTGAAGTTGCTTCTCATCTGACATGTGTCTGTACCCACCAGTGGGTGCTCTGCCCCCTCACTACCTGTTGGAAACAAACTTCTTTATCACTACTCATGTTGGTGAAGTTAAACCCAGGTAGATGCTCAGCAGCTATGTATTCAACCCTAGAAAGCATTGCCTTTTTGAAATTATTTGGTTTAAAAGATTTTTTTGTTTGTTTGCTGCTGCTTTAGAAACAGTGCACTATAAAGATCTGGATTTATTTTTTAAGTGTTTTATTGAAAGCTAAAACACCTTGGTACTAAAGAGTAAAAAGGCTGGCTATATAAATCAATGCTTCATTGTATTTATTATGCTATTTACTACTCATCCAAGTATACTAAATTTTTACAAGTGAAAAATTATTCAGCTGTATCCAAATTGCTTCAAAAGATGCTGATGAGAACATTTAAGTTTTTTGCAGGTTCTCATAATACTGTTTTCCATAAGTGTGCTTGCCCCATTTTCTTTCTGGGACCGAAATGAAAGTGCAGTTTCTCTGTAATTTTAATGACTGGTAAATAGGTTCAAATATTCCACACATGATATTATTTTCCCTATTCTCTGTTTGGCTTCCTTGGCCATTAGTGCCACGTACTCTCTGATCGTAATTTTGTCCTCTTTGGCAAGAAGGTGAGATGGAGATTCACAGGTTTCACCCCCACAGACAAACACAACAGAGAAAGCAACGCCAGCACCCAGGAAGCATCGACAAAAGGAGACCAGATGCAGAGTGAAAGGCACATGGTACTGATTCTGGCTTACCCCTACAAAGATTGCTACAAGAACAGAAAACACACTGTGATTTATTCTCGTGGCAAAAAAAAAAAAAAAAAAAAAAAACCCAAACCCTGCAAATGGAACAAGGAGTACAGAAATCTCAATATGTTGTTGCTAATACAATTTACATTTAGAACAGCGTGTCCTCCTTCACCATTATGCTCTCTTTAAACATAGCTAAATGCAACTAGTCTATAGGCAGAGCTGCCTGAACTGCAGTCAGAAGTTTCACTAAATGAACATCTAACACTTAATGGTAACTATACAGCTTCTCAAAAAAAAAAAAGAATTAAAAATTTCTCCATGTATTATACTTGTTCAGTAGTCATCTCCATGTATAATAATATCAAATTATTATGCTGTCTCTCAAAGTCGTAAATCGTATCATTTTTACACAGACCAGAAAATGACTTGCACTTAATGATATGTTTATCTGTGTATATATGGTGGATTTTAAATTGAACAGTTCCAGACATAATTTTCCTAATATTTGTTAATCCATCTTTAATTAAAATGTTAATTGCTAATCCAGATATTACACATAGAAAAATCAGTCTACAGTAAACTGTGCCTTATTTGCACAAGGACAAAACCCATGCAATTACATGGCAATCTGCTCTTTGGAGTTGCAGTGTAGACATCTTTCATCTGTGAAAACGAACTAAAAACATATTGTGGAGTTATTGTACTAATTGTTTACCCCCAAATATGCTGTAGGGGGAGGGAGAGTGGGGGGTTACTTTAGTGCTTATTAAAAATTCCCACTTGGGTCAAAGTAGGGACTGAAATACTCTTTTGAAGGCATTTTGTTTGGCCCAGGGTGGGTTCTGCCAGTGCTGCTGTGGCCAAAGTTGCCCCTGACAGCTCCTCGGACAGAAAGCACTGCTGAAATCATGTCTCCTGCATAGCCCAGAACAAAACTCCCTCTGTGTCTGAGCAGTGTATTTTGTGTTTCAGAAGTCAGGCCCAGGCAATCCTGTTTTCCAGCCAAGGGTTACAGAAGGTAAAGTTAGCTAGATGGAAGTTGTGCTGTTAACTTGCTCTGGAGGGCTGTGGTGAGGACGACTCGCTCTTGCTTTTCCTTTCTGAGATCCAGCCTGTGTGCAGCTCAGTTTACTGATTTTTTTTTTCCTTTTTTTTTTTTTATTTATAATACTCCATACAGAGAGTTAAAACATTTCACACTTATGAAATAATAATCCTGTGGTTCCCCGTGCAAAGCTGCACATGTAACTGCAACCAGTAAATCTTGTGTGTGTGTGTGTGTGTGTGTGAATCAAAAGATCTTCTCAACAAAAGATAATTACAATCTCAGTGGCTGAAAAAAATTGTTACTCATGTAAAATTAGAAGACACAGTTCATTTGGATTTTTTGCCTTGTACATAAATTTTTCATTTGTTATTTATGGCATTTTCAGGGACAATCCAATTTACACGTTTCATGCAACTTTTTCAGAGTCATGTTCAAATCACAAGCTCTTTAAATCACACAAGAGTTTTCCGTCAAAGCCATATATTAAACGAGGAAAATAAAAACTTGCCTATAGAGTGCCATCTGTTGATTTTTATTTAATTAGAAAACAATTTTCATAAATCTGTCTCTCTTATACAACATGTACACTAATAACTAGGCTTTTAAAAATATTCTTGTTTTTTTTCCCCTAAAATCTGAGAGGAAAAACATTCCCCGAAATACATGTGAAATATTAACTATCGCTAAATAGTATTCAAGAAAAGTCATGTCTCTTGATTCTAGAAGCCCTAACAATCTGTTCCTATTTGGGGTTTGTCTGAATACTATTGGAAAGGCTTGAGCTCTTGGGTTTTAGAATGTGCTTTCTTCATATTTTTTAACCTGTTCATTTTTTCATCAAAGGAGTCACCTCTTCACCTGTCTTTTAATCTTTCCTCCCTTTCATTCCCCTTATTCCAGTGTTCTTTCCAGCTTGTGAAAGTCACTTAATCTCTGTTTGAAACTGTACCTGATTTGCTCCAGCAGCGTGGCTTCTCTTAGCAAGTTCATCCAGACGGATAAAGAGGAAGATGCCTTTGACATTTCTGCTGTACCGGGAGGATGCAGCCGCTCCTCAGCCAAGAGCTACAAAAGAGAGGTTATTTTAGGAATGGTATGGATTTGTATGTATCACTTTGGCTTGGTTTGCAGTCACTCTGTCTTTGAGACGTGTTTGAATATCTGCTGTTGATGCGTGAATAATACTGCTATTTATAACTTGTTTTCAGGCAAGGAAACTGGCCCTGGCCACCAGGAGAGGCAGTCTGCCTGCATGGAAATTGTGTTCCTCACTAAAAAAAAAGTCCAAGCTCCACCCCTTCTCAAGGTGAGGTGGTGTTTTTGAGCTGTTACTTGGCCAGGCAGAACTCTCTCCAAAATACCCTATGCCAGCTGACCCCTCCAGGTGAGCCCACAGCCAGGGCTCCTGGGGGAGCTCTCATCTTTCCTATGCCAAGTCCTTAAACCGTATTTAGTAACAAATGTGAAAACAAATATGGTGAAAGTGTGCCATCCTACCACCTGGTATCCTTATTTTCAACCTGCTTGGAAATGAATTTTCTTCCCTGTGGTCTTCTGGTGTCTGGTTTGCTAAGTGTGGGCGGGTGCCTGGGGCTCTAAACCAAGCTCACTTGTGCCTCCATTGTATTATTTCCTTTTGTCCTTAGACAGAGTGGATTAAAAATCTTGCGTGGTAGGCTAGGACTAATAAAAGCTAAAAATAAATCTGCTACTACAGCTCTCATCTATGGGGGAACAGAGTGAGTGATAAGGTTCAGGATTGGTGACTAAGAGACACATAAAACTCATCTTCACAAGATATTCCCAAAGTCATTATTCAGTGAATAATCTTAAAAATGAGGGGGTTACTTAACAATTGCATTCTCAAGAATAGTACATTTTTCACTTAATTTGCCTTTGCAAGCTGGTTTTTCTTGAACCTGCAAAATTGAATTCCTTCCTAAGTAGAGGATCAGTTACCAAAAAATTATGAAATCCATATTGGACGTGTGTTGAGTCAGGGGTTATCTGGTGTAGGAAAAAAGGGTGCTTTTAGGAAGAGAGCATGCAGATAAGTCAAAGTTTGTCCTCAGACGAGATCAGGACACCCACTCAGAACATGAGGAACTGCCAGACTTTAAATGTGGCCTCTTAACTGCTGATGAAGGGGGATACAAAGGTGAATGGACTGGAAAACAGTTTGAGTAGGTGTCTAAAAAAAAGAAAACAAAAAAGGCAGGCTTCTGTTAGCACGGTAACAGGGAAGAGTGGGAGGTCTGACTCAGCTCTTAGTGGGTAAAGTGACCAGAAGAGTCCTTAAGTTTTGAATCTGAAAAGTATTGGGGTGAGACAGGTAGTTTTAGGGAAGAAAAGGATGAATGAAAGGTGGGAGAATATTTTCTTTTTCCTTTCTTACTCTACAGAAGCAGCTTCACTCTGGCTCTGTGAAGCTCTCGCATTTATCCCAGAATAACCATCTCTGGAGCTTCAACCTCTTTTACTAAACTACCTCTAAAAAAAAGCTCGAAGTGAAAGTTTAACAACCCCTCTCCACCAATAAAGATTGTTCAATAAAATCATAACTGTGTATGTCCTGGCCCAAATCCATGCATCTGATTCTGAATAGATGCAGGGCAAAACCTGCTGGAACAGTAGGAGGTCATCTGCCAGGTGAACTTTGTCTTTGTTTTCTTTTCTTCTTTTATCTCTGCCTGCCCCTATTTCCCCCAAGCTTTTTATGCTTTTGGTGCAGCAGAAGTTTCTGAGGCAGTATTGTGGTGTGTCTGTGTGAACCTTAATCCTTATCTTCCCATCTTCTTGACATATATTTTAAACCAGCTTTAAAAAGGATCCCTTTTTAATACGGCACCCGTCATTTTATGGTGGAAAGCTCTGGCTTAGCAAAACCCCATTCCTTATTTACTGGTGTGCAGTTGTTCCTGGACCAGCCTGTCATCAGACTGGGTTGATGCACCTCTTCTATCCCATGTTGTTCTCTTTGTGCTTAACTGTTTATTTCCCACTATAGCCTTAAAAATCCTAAGAGCTTTCTCTTTAGTGTGCTGTGCTTGGCATCAACAATTGAGAATGTCCTTACCAAGTAAGCACAACCCTCATTTTGTTCTGGCCTAAAGACTTAAAACTGTGAGTGCAGTTGTAAAAAAAAAAAAAAAAAATCATATAGGAAAAAAATTCTTCCTTTAAAAATACATCTAATAACTGAGTTTGTATTTCTTCAGTGGTACAGCAATAACTTGTAAGTGCTTTACCGCTGTGGTGATTTCTAGTTCACTTTCAAAAACGCAGCTTATTGGAAGTGTCACTATTAATGGCCTTCTGGTGGTACAATGAGGGATAATTCAACAGGATATCTCAGTTAAGCAGGATACTGTGTTTACATTGGGTTCCTGCCCAGCAGCTGCTTATGCTGAAGTTCTACCCATAATTTGGGAATTAATCAAGGTGTAACCATGGGGACAATGCCAGTGTAGTCACCATAATGTGACCTCTAAGGACAAATTATATGATTTATCTGCAATTTGGTATGATCATAGGTAATAAGCTCCTGACTTCCCGACCACCTTGGTGATATGGTAATGCTGTTGTTGTTGTTGATGCTTCCCAGAAGAGTTGGAGAAAATGTAAAAAACGAACAAAAAAAAATACCTATTGAACTAGAGCTTTGTTTTTCTTAAAGGTTGATCCATAAAGTATGAAATTAGATTCCAAATACGTATATATGCTGCAGCATAACCATGTTTCTGTGTGCAAATTACATGATGACTTGTGCGTGTTTCTGAGTCAAAGTTGCTGGGGGAAAACAACTGGTCAGTATTAGTGAGAATGAAGTCATTTAATTGGATTTTTCATTTTTATTTTTAGCTTGCAAGATAATTGCTTCATTATGGGTGGTAGATTCTGATTTTATTATATCAATGTTACTCAGAACTATATGCAGTTCCCAGAAAGATGAAACCAGTCACGAAAGCCCCTTGGATGCTGAGAAGTCGCTATTAAAACTTGCATAGTTAAAATATATAAAGATAGGATATCTAGTAAAACAGCTATTTTGGGGAGGTGGGGGCAGGAATCATTATGTTTTGTTAAATTAATGGTACTATTTCAGTTAATTCAGGCCTCCATTTAGAGCTCATCAAGATGCCCATGGGAATATATGAATTAGCTTGTTTTAATTGGATTATTTAATTTGATTGTTTAAATTGCCTTTCTGTTTTTATTTGCAGCCATTTTTTAGCTGGAGACATTTTCTGATTTGGATTTGCATATGTGCTTGTTGTGTATGCTCACTACTTTGAGTCTCTTCCAAAGATGTTCAGTTGTAAAACAGAAAAAAGTTAAAAAAAAATATAAAAAAAAAAGTGAGAATTAATATGTTGGCAAAATCCAGCCATGACTTCAGAGGGAGTTGTGAATAATGAATGCAGGATCTTTCTCTTTCACTGCAATGGCAGTAAAACATTTTCCAGCATTTTATTAAAAATGCTGCATTTGTAATTATGCCTCGGAAAAGAACAGTTCAAGTTCAGAAAACTCTTAGGCCCTGACCCGGCAGCGTGTTCGGGGCGCGTGGACAGATGGGACCTGATCTGATGTGAACACAGTTTTGCACTGGTTCCACCAGCACGATGAATGTGGAGCTGGATCTGTAATTTTCATGCCAAGGGAAAAAAAAAAACCAAAAACCAAAACAAGTTAGCTTTGAACCAGGGCTGGTGAAAAGATAAACACTCAGGGGGTGACACGGGGAGAGCTTTTTGAGCGCTTGTTGCTTCAGCCTTACAGCATGAGGGTGTGTAATTCTTGGCGTTGTTCTGTGTCAGTCTGTAAAGCAAATTTATCAGTCGTGGCTAACAGTTGTTTGAAAGTGATGCTGGTGAACCAGGCGAGAGTTTGGTTTGTGCAGCCCAAGGGAACCCTCCTAAACCATCCACTCAAAGTCAGTGGCAGCTTTGTCATCGACTTAAAGATTAAAGGGTTCAGTAAAGGTGAATTGGCATAAATCAAAGTGATTTAGCTCCGATTTAAACCAACAAGCAGAAAACTTTGATTTAAATAATTGATTTTAGTCTAATTGTGAATTTATAGTGTTAGTGGTTTTCTCAGAGGCAAATTGCTTGACTGGTGTATCAGGCGAAATGTACTGAATTGTGACCAAAGAGAAATTTAGATACATTTTTGGCCAAACAGTGAAACACTATTCTCAGTTACATGGGTCTTTTCCAGACAAGCTCTGTGTTCAACCTTAACTCTTCATCAATTTTTAGCTTGTTTGAATTGCAAACGGGTGAGATTTAATTCGGCACCTCTTAATTCTCAAGCCACGCATTAGTTTTTGTCTACCTTTATTTTAACACTGGATTTGACTTAGCTCTGATTCCAAGCATTTTAGTTACCATTTGGAGTGGATTTTTGTGGACGCTAGAGGGAGTACATATTGCTTCAGGAACTTGGAAGCTTTAGTCCGGTGCAACAAGGATGATCTAATCAGGCAGTGTGTGTATATATATGTATATATATATAAAAATGTATGTGTGCATATATTTATGTGTGTATATATATATGTATATATAAATTATATTAGTAGTCAAGTTTGTATACCTCAGGTCACTTATCAAGGGGAAAATATGAAAAAGATAAAGGACAGATATTCTAAAATAATGAAATAGGGTATATTTCATATTTTCTAGGCTGCAAGAGTGGCACCTTGTGTTCTCCAGCGTAGCTTAAAATACAAATCTGGCACAACGTGGCCAGGCAGTGTAGGCAGACCTCAGGCATATGCTGGTTTTAGTCAATATTGCTGCGTGGTTGGATGGGAGAGGGAGGTACTGGCAACATCTGCCTGCTCTGCTCCTGAGGTGCTGTTTCCCACTGGGCTCAGTGTTTTCCTTGCCCCAAAACAAACCGTGGCATCCAGGCAATAGAAATACGAATTGGAGGATTATTTTTCATGAAATTTCTAAAATCCAGAGGCAAATAGAAATAAAAAAATAAATAATAATAAGAAAAAAAATAGTAATCGTGCAGTGCCCTCTGCGTGTCATCCTGCTTACTGTATTTTTAAGGATGTGTATTGCCTGATTAAAATGAGATTGCCACGATCTAAAATATCTTTTAGGGACATGTACAGTTTAATGCAGTGTCAACAACTCCAAGATAAATGATGTTAGAGTGATGATGAAGAAAATAGAAATATTCCGTGTTTTCTGATACATATTAAGGGTTGGAGCACTGGTAGATTTTTTTTTTTTGCCTGGTTTTTTCTTTTTTTTATCCTCTTTAGTCTTTTAACCAGTTTTAACTCAGTTTCAATGACTCCAGGTTGGGTTCAGTAATGTTACATACATTCCATGGGAAATGTATTGGTTATAATAAGAATATTTTTTCTCAGATGTAATTTTATTGGCTTGTGTTAAAATGCATTGATTTTTTTGGCTGAAATATTTGGGCTTCGGGGTAGATGCATTTGTTTTGGTTAGGAGTGCACTGGAGTCAGTAGAGCTCTTGTGTTTCAGCAAATACATTTCTATTTAAAAGCAAAGGTAACATTTGAAAAGATTAAACAGATATTAATTGGTCAGGCAGCATATTTTCAAACCTGCCATTCTTTCTAACATGTGAAGTGTTATGACACTTTAAAGAAGCCTCTCTAGTCTTACTCTGTTAATCATACTTTTAATGTATGTAATTGCAAGTCTGCTCTTTAATGTGGTGTTTGCCTTACTGAAATATGTGTTTATATTAGTGAATTCTGTCTTAACTCAGAGATAATAAGTTTGGCTGACTCATGCCTGTTTAATTTCTCTTACCTCTGTGATGTGATTGAAGTGAGATGTGAATGCAAGGTGTTTAACTTACCATCAAACAAGAGCCGTCAAATTTCTGCTCAGAAGTAGTGCTATCAACAGCACGTGGGGTAGCAGGTATTTAGTTGCACCTATTGATTTGGCAAAGGCTTCCATCACTCCTGCCACGGGTGCTGTAATACCCCCCGAGGTTCTGCTGCTCTAAAGTTATTGTTTTCTCTTCTGTGCCTTCTTTTCTGCATTTACGAAAGTATTCCCATTCTGCCTTGGATGACGAAGAATAAACAGTAATGTGTTAAAAGCATTCTGAAGTTCTAGAGCCCTCTTGGCACTTCGAGTCTGAGATGTCACTATTATATAGTGAATTTCACTGGTGCCATTACTTGCAACCCATAACACTTATATAAGAAACAACAACAACTTTGAACCTCCATCAAGCTCCAATACTGAAGCTTAAACCAATGAATTTTTTCCCAACAAATTCTCCTCCTTGTGTACAGTTATTTACACTCTTTGCTATGATCTTTAGCAAGTATATATATATATATATTAAACACATACACAGGCTGATATTACCTTCCCATGTTGAAATCCGTGGAAAAGGCTGAGACAGAGATCATCTGCACTTGTTGTGTGGGGAGTGCCTCTCCCCTGCTTGTTTTTCCTCCTTTTAATTCTCCACTGATCATCTCCCATCGGAAAAGTCAGTCTTACTCCCTTCTTCGTGACTGCTCCCTAGCTCAGAGTTTTGACGGAAGTGAATGATCTGTGGAAATTATGGATGTGATCATTCTGGATGAGCTCTGGCTGGGTTTGTTGTCGGTGTCAGCAGATGGAGCTCTGATGGACCCCGGCTCCTTTGCCAACCCTGAAATTGCCTCCCTGGCCGGGCAGCGCGGCCGTTGCTCCATGCCTGGCAGTCTGGCCCTGGGTTCATAAATAAAATGCATTATTTGTGCTTTTCGTGTTGTTCTGTTCCACAACGGATGTGACCAGCTCTAGCACAGATGGAGCAAGCAGGATATGGTGGAAAGGGCTTATAAAGCCAGTGCTTCTGCCATAGAACTGTACCTGTGAGGTGGCTGTAAACTGCTGCGGTCTCTGCTGTTTGGCCATGCTGGCAAGGGCGGAGGAGCCCTCCTCTTGTTCCCTTCCTCCTGCCAAATACCCTTCCCCCTGATAAATCTGTGCCCAGAGTGTGAGGAGAATGATAGGAGATTAAAAGACAGCTTAAAATGTGCATCATGAAGCCAACCACAACATTTTGGGGAAGGCATGTGCCTAATATCGAGATGGAATACCTGGAGAAGATGTGCAACACATACCTGTTAGGGAAATGTTGTGTTACATCTGTGTGTCTGTCTCATGAATTTAACTATTTTTTCCACATTTGGCTCTTCAACTACCCCTAAATCTCATGCAAGTAGAAGGGTAATATTCAAATTCTGTTTATTCTCCCTTTAATTCATATAAGTGTAAGAATATTTTTTAAGAATCTACCTACCTGTGGAAGTCCTATCAACTATAATGGTTGTTACTTGAAGTAAAGAAAGGCAAACAGACTTTTATGTGTTTAAACCCTAGTTAAACTAGTGTGGCTATCAACAAATTAATGACTTACAAACTAAAAGCAATTCTGCCACACTTAATATTCTGCAACTGCAAGTCAACTTATTATATACATTAATCAATTTGTCATAAATGAACCCCTATTTTGTATACAAGCAAATAAAACAGACAGGCCACAACATATTTTATTCATAAACCAATATGCAGCAAAGCAAATGGACATAGATTCAATGTCTCACTTCCTAAATAAAGTATGTTTACATCAATCTTCTTCTTATACAAATTTATGTAGCCTATAAGAGTCAATATGTGATATACAGAATTTATTTTTAAATCTGATGTGTTTGGTACTTCATAATTACCTCAATTTATTGAAAAATTCCTAGCTTTAAGACAGTCCTAGGAGCAACTCAGATTTTAATTAAAACTTTTACCTTGGTTTTAAAAAGGTCATTTTAGCCAAGGGGAGAGAACGTCCTTTTATAGTAGCACATCTTCCTTCTGTTGCTAATTGATGTTATTTGCTGTCTGCTGAAGAATAATTCATGCTGATGTTAAGGGAGAATGAGGAAAAAAAAAAAGACAATTTCAGTAGTGCTGTTACAATTTTTTTTTAGAATTATGTTTTTTCAGTGTCAGAATGTTCTTGCTTTGTCCTAGTAGGTAAAGAGTGTTTAAAAAAGAAATGTGTAACAATGTTCCTAATTGATGGAAAAATGTGATATTTTACTAATGAAGTGAAGTTGACTGCCAGGATGTGTTTACTGATGAGACAGCAGCATGTGCTGTGGCCCACTGGAAAATTGTATGTTAAAGCACGTACTGTCCTTTCGCTTTCAACCCAGTCCTGGCAATTCTTATCTTATTTCTATTCATTTTTCTTGGGTATGTATACTGTGATGTTCACTGCAGAGTGTTTGCTCCAGCACTCTGAATGTATGATTACAGAATAAGATTGCTGGGTACCTTTAAAAAAATCTGCAGATTAAAATGAAAATAAGGAAAAAAAAATGAACAAAACGATGTAGCAGTTCAAAGAGAATATGTAAAGCATGAGCTGAGCATCATTCAAAAATCAAAATAGGCAGTCTTTAAATCCAACAAAATTTTTCTGAAAGGATGTTCCCTCTGGTGCAAAATACTTTCTTTAGAAGGCTAAAATCTAAGGAGATTCATGATGGGAGGTGAATCAAACCGAGGGGAAGTCAAACAATAGATTGACAAAAGCAATCAAAGGAACAGTAAGCAAAATAAGAAAAGTAAGAGGAGTATTTTGACATCTTGATCTTAGGGAAGTCTCTTCCTAGTCATCCTGTTGTCTTGAACTTGAAGGCAAGAGCTGATCCTGCCGATACACTTCTCCACTTGCCAGATCCTTGCTGTCAAGGACAGAAAAAGGGAACTTTTTGAGGTGTCCTTTTTCCTTTGCCACGTGCATGGTAACGTGATGCCCAGCCCAAAGACAGAGCAGTATTTCAGTGTAATTCAAGAACCCCATGCATGTGGCTAAATTTGTTTAGTTTATTGACTTCATCATTGCTTCATTAGGAGTCACCTCCTTTCACTGGCTGGCCATGACACAGTTGACCCTTTTGGCTGCCAGGTCACACTGTGGACTTGCATTTGATTTACCACTGACCAGGTCCCCCAGATCCTTCTCCTCAGTGCCTCTCCCCAGCCTCTTGTTCCCCGTTTTTTACATCCAGGGTTGCCCTGTACCAGGTGCAGAATCCAGCACTTGTCTTTGTTAAACTTCATGCTGTTGGTGATTTCCCAGCACAAGTTCAGGGTTGACTGGGAGTTTATCATTCTCACAGTTATTTCTGTTGCTATTAATGCATTTAAATAATCTTATTTTATTGCTCCCCACCATCCTGGCTAGCTTCAACTCTAGTTGAGCTTTGGCCACACGAATTTTCTCCCTACAGCATCTCTGTATTCCTCCCATGTCACCTGACCTTGCTTCCAATGGCTATACACTTCCTTTTTTTTGCCTTATCTCCAGAAGATCCCTGCTCAACCAGGTTGGCCTTCTGCCTTGTCTGCTTGTATTCTGACATTTTGGAATTGCCTGGGCCCTTAGGGATGTGTTGCTTAAAAAGTGACCAGTACTCATGGACCCCATCAGAAGTGTTTTCCCAGGGGTCTTTACCAACTCATTCCCTGAGCAGTCTGAAGTCTCCTCTCCTCACGTCCAAGTTTTGCTGGCAGTTTTCCTCCTGTCACCAGATTTTAAACTTGATTGCTTCATGATCACTGTGGGCACAGTGGCCACCACTCCCCACTTCACTCACGAGTCCCTCTCTGCTAGCAAGCAACAAATCAAGGAAGGCATCTTTCCTAGTCAGCCCCTCAGTACCTGTCCCATGAAATTATCATCCAGATTTTTCAGGAATCTCCTGGCCTTATTGGTACCAGCTGTGTGATATTCCCAGTTAACATCTGGCAAGTTGAAGCCTCCTGTAAGGACAAGGGCAGTTGATTTGGAGGTGTCATAAATCATCAATGTCATCATCCTGGACTAAGTGCTCTGTAGTGGACTCCCACACCAGCATCCTCATCATTTGTTTGTCCCTTAATCCTTACCCAGAGCTTGTCAGCTGTGCCATTGCCAGCTCCATACGTTCCAGCCCCTCCGTTGAATGCACCACCACTCCCCTGCCACCACACTTATGGGAGGGATTGGGTGGCTGCCTGGCTGCTCTTTTTCCTAAAGCTGTAGTCACAAAGATCGAGAGCGACAGTGACAGATGTACACGTAACTTTGTTACATTTTCAAAAGATGAATTTGCTAAAAAAGAGCTGAGACACCTTTTGTTAAGGCACTTACAATTTAAAAGACAGATTTACAAATACTTGCTGTTTGCTTGCTCTGAGAATCAAGGATCCTGCTGAGCACTAAGAATTATTGAAAATCAATGAATTTTTAGTGTGCAGAAGGTCAGATATTTTTCTAAAATACAGAGATGTACAATTAAAGTATTACAGTGCATATGTGCCTTGTTTAAAAGATCTCTTTACGACAGATTGTTATTCCCCTCCATCTATCAAGCAGTTAATTTTAAATCCTAAGGAAACACATATCCATATGTATGTTACAAAGCAAATTTGTTATGTTGCTTTGAGCATATCAACACATATTTTTAATGTTGTTTGTGCTTCTGTTTTCATGTCAAGCGGCTTTCAGAGCCATTGTTATCTTTTATGCTATTTACAAAGTCACCCCTTTGCTGTTCTACAGCATGCCTCATGGAGTTTTACATTTCAACCTTCTGCTTTTTTCTTCTCTTTTTTCCCCCCTAGACATTACAGTGCTCTATCTTTACACCCCAAACCAGTTGACTTTTCCTGCATTAACCTTGATCACTTGATTTACTACCAGATTCACTTGATCTGGAGCCTGGACTTTTAGAAATCTACTCTAAAGCTTAGCACGTAAATTCATGCATGGGTACCAGAATGAGTAATTTGATCATCAATATTGCAAAGTTTTCTTCAGTTCCCACAATGTCAGACAAGAGCTGTGCATCATTTAGGGTTGGAGAAGGTAGGGTGGGTGGGTTCTGGTTTTCCAGGTTCTCACTTTGGGAGGCCAGTAGACTTAGGCAGTCTGCCTGTCTGTCTCAAAAGGTACCTGCAGTATCAGAAGATGTTGCAGTGTTTGATGACAAATTTTCAATGTATCGTGGAACCAACTGCTGGCACTATGTCCTAAAAATCCTTCAGAGTCTGTTCTTGCTTTATTTTAGCAGTGTTAACAGTCATTCTACTACTGCCTGTCAACACTTCTCAAATTTTCTTGAAAGTTCCGAATCAACACTGTAATAATTAGTAAAAAACTCATTAAAAAAAATAAATTAATTGAACTTGGGGCTTTCCCAGTCTGCCTCAGAGAAAGCAGCAGAGCAGAGATGCTTGATGATTCATCCCAAAGCTGGTATCACCGTGGTGTGGTTGGTAACATGTGCCTGGTGTCATTAAAAAAGATCAGACAAACAAACAGAAAAATACCCAGCAAAAGGCAATAAAACTGTGTCAGTCCTTCAATGTGGAACGTGCATGTTGAAATGAAAAATGAAATTCAGTGGTTGGAACGCTGGCCCTGGGCAGTGAGGCGCTGGATTGAGAGGAGTAGTGTTTCCAGCCGTGTTTGGGAGAAGACTTGCTCTGCTTTTGGTGGCATTAGGAAATGGTCATAGAAATTCCAACCAGAAGAGCAAAATGTCACCACGAGAGAATGTTCAGTGGTTGTATTGGTGCCCAGAGGAGCTGGGATATCTCCATCCTCAGCAATATCCAGCAGTACACTTGACCAACTCTGGTGCAAACAGCTCTAACTCTGAATTTAATTCCACTTCGAGTAAGGGAGTTGGACCAGGACCTTCTGTGGTCTATCCCAACTTACAGTAGTGTACAATTTCCAAAACGGGAGGTTCCAAACTGTATTAAAGTCTTTGAACTGCCTTTCGTGTGAAGCAATTAAAAGGACTGTTTGTCAGCTGCTGAGAAACGCAGGAGCTTTGAAAGAAGCCTTTAAAACTTGCCTGAAATTGCACCAAAACGGTGGGTTCCTTGAGGAGGCTGTCTCACAGTTAAGGCCAGATACACACATACATGCAGTTATCCTGAATCATGGTTTATTTGGAAAAGATTTGTGAAAGCTGTGGTATCTGAGCAAGCCATTATTGTTACATCGCACAAAATACCAAAAGTCCAAGAAAGAACCCCTGTGTAAATTTGCAAAGGAAAATTTCAGAACACAAAAGGCTTTTCTTTAGAAAAACCGTTTTGTCTGTGAAAGTGTTTCTAACCAGTGCAGTAATTGCTACTAGACACGTGTAGGGTAGCTGATAATAAATACAGTGGTGGCACTGTAATGTCAACCTCAGAGGTGGGCTTTCACTGAAACCCAACTTTTGGGTTTCAAAACTGGTTAAGATGGCTAAGTGGCTTGATAAGGTGGAGTAAGACAGGGTTTGCTTTGCACAGTGACATTAATCCTTCTAGGAAATTTTACAAAAACCTGTGAACCTCGCCAACACAAAAACAGCTGGGGAAAAAAAAAAAGACTGGCAGAAAAAGGTCAGCTTCAGAAAGGTATTTTCATCCTGGGTTACTCTGAAGTGGTGTTGACCCTCAGGTAAAGGTAGCCTTGACTTTCACTTTTCAAGACTCTGAAAGGGAAGCAGAGGACAAGGTGCGCTGGCTGTTCATTAAAGGCTGTATAGAAATGTTTATCCTGTTGCACTTAGACAAGAAAAACTTTCTAATTGGACCAGTGGTAGTAATTAATTTGAGTTTTAATGAAGGATGCTTGGGGAGGGAGAAATAAAAAGAGAAATTGGAGAATAGAAACAAACAGTTCTGAAACAGTGCTTGGCAGGGTCAACAAATGGCTGTGAGATACTCAAAAGCTGATGGATGGCACTTTTGTTTAGTTGCAGGGGCTGCTTTAGGGACCACAATGTATAGAAAGAGGAAATGCTTCTCTGGGAACAGACAGAATGCGGGAAAATGTCTGTAAATGATAACAATCCTCCCAGGGCAAGAGAGCTGGTGAGAGGGGCAAATTTTAATACAGGTTTCTCTGAAAGCCAGTAGAGGTGAAGAAATAATGGCTTTGAGTTCTTCTGGAATAGTCTGTATATAGTATATATAGCCTGAAATGGCAGAGACCTTGTTTTGATTTCTTGCTTTCTTCTTATTTTAAGTGAAAAAGCTGGAAATTAGTAAGTCTAATTACAGAATTCATCTGTTTGATAGTGTTTGCTCCCTTGTTCAGACATCCCTATCATAATTTATTATTCTAACAGTCATGGGAAAATATTAAAATATTTCATTAATCCAAATATTGGAAATCAAAAACAATTGTAAAAAATGGTGCTGTTTAATGAGTGATGGCCTTATCCCACCCATATGGAAATGACTGTTCCTCTGGTTTCCTCATTTTGGCCCTGTAATCTCCTATGAAGAGGTTTTCTTTTGGGCAATATGGAAGTTCAGGAGAATCCACTTGTCATTGAATTGGTTTGATCATCTAGAAGATTAAAGAAGTTCATGTTTTTGACAGCACTTTGTGTCAATTCCTGGTTTTAGGTAAATTGGATCAGTCTTTCCGAGCTACACTAATACAAATTCCTGCAGGTATGAAAAAGCTGGTGAAGCATAACATGTCCACGGACTTTTCTATAGCTGTAGCAAAGAAAATCAGGCGAGTTGGGTCCAGCAAGGGGAAAAACTCCTGGCTAAGCAGTCATCTTGCAATAAAAAAAGGAAAAGTAAAGGCTGTGTAAATTAATTGCTGAGGTAGCACAGTGTCCTTTTTAAAGGTGCAGAGGAGAAGTGTGAAGGACAAGAGTGATTCAGGTGAGACAAACTTTAGGCATTCGGTTCCTTCTCAGATTCTGGCACACATTAATCCCAACCAAACCACCGTGTGTTCAATACTCATGAGTGAAAAGCCCTTTTTTTTCTTAAGTCTACTTCAAAGAAAGTGTTCCCAGTACTGAGATCACCCCTTGGAATCTGAAAGTTTTGTATGAACAGGTAAGTTTTGAGAGCTGGTAAAACTATAGAAAAATGAGTAAATGTCAACCCCATCACAACCAAAATGGTTTCCATAGGAACACAGATGTCTGGGTCCTGTGCATGATAGATTTAGCAGTTTGATTGCATGTTTGTTCTGACCTCACAATTGAAAAAGGCCATTTGAGAATTCTAGCATTTGGGGATCCTAACAGGGATGTTATGCTAATGGCTCCAGAAATATCCCTAAACTGCTGTGTTAAAGTTCATAGCTGTGAATGGCTCACAAAGAACCTGAAGCAGAAATTGTTAAATGACTGAGTTCCATGTTAACATCAGCAAAGTGCTTTACTGATGGATAGCACAAAGAAAATGTGCATGGACATGTTCTTCAGTGTGTGTCATGGTGAATTTGGAAGCCAAAGCTGAAGGGGCAGTAACCATTATGCAGTAAGTGCTGTGTTTTCATAGGTTGCCATGAAGGTCAGTGAGCCCTAACTCTGGTTTTGTGGTAGCCCACCTCTGTGGGCACTCCAGCCTTTCCTGCAGCTGATGCTCCTCCCCTTGTCAAACTAAACATTAAAAACAACAAATTCTCTCAAGGCAAAAGCTACATTTCATATAACCATAGAATGGTTTGGGTTGGAAGGGACCTTAAAGATCATTCTGTTCCAACCCCCTGCCATGGGCAGGGACGCCTTCCACTATCCCGGGTTGCTCCAAGTCCCATCCAGCCTGGCTGGACTTGGGCGCTTCCAGGGATGGGGCAGCCACAGCTCTGTAGAGGTGTGCAATTAACTCCATGAAAACTTTTGGAATATAATTGATTACAGTTAACTTTTTGATTAATGTGAAACGTTCCAGTGTCCGATAACTTGGCTGTTCAGGCTGAGCTTTGTAGCCTAATGAGTCGAGCCTGCACGAAACTTTCTAATCTGCATAAAGGTCGACCAGTCAATAACTTTAGCCTCTACTGATTTAACACATTAAAATGCTCACATTGATGAAAGAGCTTTCTGTGCTAGCTCAAGTAGCCTTGCTGTTTTTGATTTTTTCTGCTCAGATTCAAAGTCACAACCTGAGCAGTGGCCCCTCTGTCGTGGCACTTGCGCCTCAGCAGGTGCTGGTGGCACTTAATCGCCTTGCAGACACCGTGCCATGACTTATGTCTCTTATTTCTGCTGTAGTTATAAGGAGTATCTAAATTGGCACATAAATTGTCCCTAGTTAATTATTTCATTAAATGAGCAATGTGGACTGCTAAGCATTATTATTCCCATTTTACAATTGAAGAAATGCAGTTAGCGATGTCTCAGTGATATGGATGTGAATATTTAGTTGTGTATCTGCACTCTCATGAGTATCATAAATAAGACCAAAATCTGGCATGTTTCAACTGTTCTAGTCATTGAAAAGAGACTGATAATGAAGATAAATTTGTGCATATGCTGTACTTGCTCTGAATGTACAATTGCTGCTTATTTCCGCAAGAATCCAAGGCACGGTCTGAACTCTGGCTACTGAATGCTCCAGGATAATTAGCAAGCCCAAAAAATGAATCTCAAAATGGGGTTTGGTAATACTGCTGGTCTCTGTTGCAGCAAGCTCAGGTGCTCTAACAGAGATCTCCACATTTAGAAACCCTTTTTCATCTGGCACATGATTTTTCTGGAGATAAGGATACACATTACAATCTGCTGGTGTTTTTCAAGGACTTGTCTTTTTTTTTTTTTTCTGAAAAAAAAAATTGTTTTATTGCAGATTGCTTCTTTTCACAAGATGTATGTTACCTTTCAAAACAGTGGGAGTACGGGACTGGGTGTTTGTAAGCATTTCCTTACATTCACAGACATTTTCTTGTTAAGCTTGATGATATATGAGTTTTAGCACTTACTTCAGTTAATCGGAGATGTCTGAATAAAGCATCAAGGACACTTGGCTCTCAGTTTGGTCTGTGGCTGCTCTCATAGTTCTTGAGCTGTGGCAGAAAGAAGTGGATTCCACCAGCCTTAACTTTCATGAGACGACTTACTCAAATACTTTATTTTGGCTCATTAATCACCTTGCGGTGCAAAAACAGAATGTAAATTACTGGTGCAAAATGAAACTGGTGTCAGCAATTTTTTTTTTGTCTTCTTCTAGTATGCAGTGTTGTTCCAGATCCAAATTTTCTTTTAGGCATGCCAAACTCAGTTGGAGTGGCATTGCTGAAATACCTGGGGTGGGCTTATAATTTCCTTCTCTAGTATGTGTGAAGCAAAAGGACTATTTAAGCATAACATGATATTACTATTCATTGCAGCAGATGATGATGCTATTAAAATATTCAAGGAATATAGAGCCTTTAGGCGCACAAACACTTCAGTGCTGTAATTAGGTAGTTGAAGGTTTCTTCTTTATGTGACCTACCACCAGCATTGGGGCACTTGGGGGACCTCGTAGGCACATGGAAACCTTCTCAGTTTGTGGAGAGCCGAGTTCCTTGGCCAGATGTATTTGTGAGATCCTGCAGGGAGCCGAGGAAATCTATGTTTCAAATACCCCGTGCCCTGCAGAGAGAGCTTTCATGTAGGCACTTGCTGCAGATCTCTGAGAAAACGCTGAACTTTTAAGTGCTCACCGGTGTGTGTCTCATCCAGCCCAAGGGAAATAATTGGGAAGTGTTTATAAAATACAGCCTTGCTATCAGCATTCGGAGGGGAATGGGAGAAAATGGGATCCTGTGGTGTGGCAACTGTACTCGGAATTGTAATAGAACAACTAAAGAAAGAGGATTTGTGTGATGCGTCGTAACTAGAAAGAAGATCAGAAGCTGCAACATCTGCAGGCTTGTTGTGGGATGAATGAGGAATATTTTTATTTCTTTTTTCATTATCATTATGCCAGTCCTTTAAAAGCACTCCTGAAGAAGGGTTGCTCAGTGTTAGGAAGCCTTACAGCTTTTCTGCAGTCCATTTTGTGTGAATATAGGATGTTTATTTCACATTATTGAAATGTTTGTTGTTTCACCATCAAAACAGGCACACCATGTGTACATCTGCCTATTAGCATATGACTTACAAATTGGCATATAGAAATGTGATGATTCTATTTAACAGCGAGGGTCACATTTGGGTGCAAAATCCATCAATACTTTGTGACAAACATAAGAGGATTTGCTTTAGGGCGACTGTGTGGGGGTTGATCTATATGAAAATTCTCCTTTAATTGTTATTTCCAGGCCCTGAATAAAGATGTGAGCTCTAGCTTAATCTGGAAAGCAGAGTGGGCAGGGTTTGACCTGTGCTTTTTTGTGGGGTGGAGTGTTAGTGCTGGGGTAAATCTCGTGTGTTCTTGCGCTTCAGGGCAATTTCCACAGATTGAATCCTGCTTCTTCCTTCAGTTCCCTGTGTGTAAATTAGGGGAAGTTCAAGGAAGCTGCAGGGTTTCACTGATGCAAACCTAGTGCTTCTTTCCCTGAAACCTTCAGAGTTCACAACTTTAGTAAAATTTTTCATGTCTGCACTCCTCTTCAGATTCCCAAAATAGAAATGATCACAGGCTGGTGCCCTCAGACCAGCTCTGCTCTGTGCTCAGAGTGGTTATGTTAATCACCATGGGAAGGATGCATTTCAGGGGAGAAGAGAAAAAAACATTTTTTTCTTACCATTTTTAGACAGCCTTTTGTGAAAGCTGCCTTCTTTCAAGTGCCTGTACTGTGTAATCTTGGATATTGTTCGATATCAGATGGATCCAAGAAGGGGTGCTGGGTGATAGCAAGAGTAGCTGCACCCTCTGAACCTCTTGGAGACTTCTGTATCTGCAGTGTGCAGATCTCCACCCTGCCAGGCAGAGCCTGTGCTGGACAGGCATGATTTCCATGATTTCTAATGCAGAGTAAAGCAGACTCAGAAAAAAAAGTTGCATAGCTTTCTGCTTTTGTCCTTGCATCTTGCTTTTAGCCTAAATAAGATGGGTCTGATTTAGCATATGCAGGTGAATGGTGGGGTTCTTTTCTTCGGGTATTTGCTTCATCTACAGCATCTATGGCCCAAGCAAAAAATGCTTGACAATAAAACCACCCCAACATACTAGTGCTGTTCTAAATGGAATTTAGAGGCCAGCACAGTTAAATCCCATTACCAAAACAACAGTGGCTTGAGGCAAAGCAAATTAGATGGGAAAAGGCAGTTTCTAAACATTTTTTTTAAACCCTTATGCTTTTGAGTTTGGTAAACTAATCAAAATTCTCTTTCCAATGAAGCTGATTCTCCTCTCACCCATGGGCCAGTGGGCAGAGAAAGGGGTCGTGGCTGGTTCAGATGACACAAAGCATCTTTGGATTTGCCAGGGCTGCAGAGACTCTTTTGCTTCTTCCTCAGAACTGTGTTTGCTTCACTGTCAAGCTTTGTGTGAATAATGTTTGAAAGTATTGACATCTAAAGAGTAAAGGTGGTGATGTATGAAAGATAGCATTTTACAAACTCAAGAAGATACATCTTAGTGTTTAATCATAGACTCAAAATCACAGACCCGAATGTGTTTATGTTTTTTTTTTTTTTAATTCTTTCTTTGTATGCAATTATGAAAAACCAGGATTTCTTTACGAGGTATTGTATGAAATTCTGCAAAAGGAGGCAAAGGGGATTGTTTTGTGGCTCCATCAAAGTGTTTAAAGAACACAAACTCGGCTTTCATGATATTATCAATCAAATGCTTATTTTGGAGTCGTTGCTGTCATCCAAGTCCTCTTTTGAAGATGAAATCAGAAGGTCAAGATTTCACAGACTGTTCTCTCCATGGACCTCTTCTGTGTATATGGGGGTTTTTGATTCAAAGAATGATGGCTGGAGTTTGAAAACAGTTTAGTGCATTGCAACTGTGAATGATCTCAAGGGGAAGGTTTTTAAAGGCCCAAATGGGCACAGAGCAACTGTACCCTTTGGCAACTTTGGGAAAGTTCATTACTGAATGGCAACAGCTCTGCCCAGGTGACCTGCTGCCCTGGGCAGGTGACTGGCTGTCACCTTAAGTGTTTTTCAATGTCATGGCCAGAATAATGCCTTTGAAATTAGTGACACTCTGCTTTGAGCATGTTTGAAATTACAAGCATACGATCACTGTAAACATTTGCTCGTGATAGAAAGGAAAATCCACCTTCTTCAAAGAGACGGTTTAAAAAGAAAACAACCCTTCTTTCCTCTGACATCCCTTACAGGTGCAATGTCACGGAGCTGTTCTTCATCCAACTCCACATCAACTTAAAAGGAATCTATTTTAACTGTTTCCTTGTATTTTATTCTTTTTTTTTTATATTAGCTTTTTGACCATGTATACTTCTGTTAATTCTTCAGTCTCTTGGTGAATGTAGTAGCAATATTTTTTATATTAATAGTGTGGCATTAAGTTGGCCTGGGATAAATCAATGCCAAATTATTTAGTGCCCTCTTATGCAAAGTACTGCATGTTCCCAGAGGCTTGGGTTTTATCTGTCTAAAAGAATTGGATCTTTTGCTACACTATTAACTGATATTTGGCTTTAAAGTGGGCTCTTTTTGTCTCAAATGCAATACTGTTCATTTTGCAGTACAAAAGGATGATGATCTTTTTCCTACAGTCCCTTCCCATAACACTGGAATGTAAAACTCACTGCCAGCTAAGGTACAAAGCAGCTGGCACTGAACAGAAAGGACACAAAAGATTGACCAGAATTCAAACTACCACAAAATGAAATGAAAATAATCTCCTATCAGAAGCATCTCAGAAGTACAGTTTCTTTTGAACAATGAAAACTAGCATTTAAATTACATAATGGACCTGAACAGAATCATGGAACATAAGAGAAAAATACAGAACACTTAGGTCAGCTGAGCTCCTCTGAGCTTTTCTTGGCTAAAGGAAAGGCAATGGGAGATGAATGCACTCAGATTCTGTAAAAGTAATAATGCTTTCTAGTATTTCAGGCCTTTCGCTGGAAGATCTCCAAGTGTTTTTCTTTAAATAATAATTGTGCATTGTAATTAATTTTAATATCCCATTAAGGGTGACTTGATTATGTCCTTTTATAAGTGCTAGAAACATGTTTGCTTTGTTTTTTTTTTTTCCTATTTATACCACGTTAGAAATATGGCAAGTGGTAAACCTAGGAATAAGTCAAGGTGTCGTCAGTCACTCTGGTATGTGAAAACAGAAGAAATTAATTTTCTTTCCCTTCAAGTTCAAACACTGCAAATGTCACAGGCTATGTGATCTAAGATTAATCCTGTCATCTCCCAAAAGGGCTGTTTCCCTTCCTGGTAGGCGAGTGCTTGTAGTGGGCTGCTCTTCTGCCCTTTTCTGCCTGGGAGGGCTCTGACTTTCACAGAAGCCAAAGTCTCCCAAAGAGAAGTTGTGCACAAATTCACCTGAGTGTATATAAATCAATATGTAAAGTCTGAAAAATGGCCATGATCTGGGTACCTGGTACCTTTTAAAATCATTAAACCATATAATAGGCAAAAGGAAATAAGAGCAAAATGAATTAGAAGTGAGGAAACTAGGTGGTTTTTTCACCTCTGATTTTTAAGGGGTCAATTTAATAGAAGATCAATAGTGCTGGCAAGGGTCAGCTTTACTTTAGGAAGGCAATATATGCAGTTCTCAGCATGGTCTTCTACAGCATCTCAACCATGACCATCAATACCCTGTGATTCCTGTAGTGCATCAGTTTGAAGCAAAAAATGCCAATCTTCTGTCTTGTGCACTGATCTATGAGCAAATCAATAATAATAGAATTTAGCCATCGAAGGATGTTGCAAGGTAGTGTATGAACATTAATTAACCTTTAAAAATAAGCATGAAGAAAGTAATGCTGTTCCTGTTTCAGAGGTTGTTGTAACTGGAACGTGGGAAGATGAGCTTGGCTGGGTTTTTCAAAAATTACAAGGGTCCAGCTGAAGGTGAAGGAAGGGCAAGTCCTCAAACCCTTGAGGTGCAGTTTTGTGTGTAAGACATCCTAGGCAACTAAGTAATCTCCAAAGGCATCCAGCTTCCCCACCCTCACCCAACACAGCAGCTCCAGTGGTTTTACAGGAGGTTTTGCTGGTAATGAGAGAGGTTTTAGGTCATTTTGTATATATGTTAACAGTATGGATTTGTGCTGGTGTCCAGTGGGAAAACATGGTGACACAAATCCTGTGAGAGAAGCTTTGTGTGCCCCATTGCAATGTGTTTTTCGTAATTGTGGGTGCAACTCCACGTGCCTGTACAAGCATTTCCTCTGGAACTGTGTGAACTCTTCCCTTTTTTCCTAGCATATAAAATAACATGGCCTTGTGACATATTATAGGCTCTTTCATTAGATTTAATTTCTTCTGTTGTTTGTTTTATTGCCCTGACTTAAGAAATATACAATACCATGCTTGTCATTGCCTTTGGATTTTTCTTCTCTATAAATATTATCTTTTTGATGATTCCGAGAATTCTGAGGAAAAAAAAAATATTGATTTCTCTATGTCAAAAGGCTCTTCTGTATCTCATAAATATTCTTTTTGTCAAGATTTAATAATTCGTTGTCCAAGCCAGGGCCTAAGTGGAATAGATTTATGTTAATACAAACTTTCTTCGGTATTAAGATGATCAATTTTTCAAGTGAGGAAAAAAGGGAAGGTGTCAGGAGCAACAAATGATCATATGTACTGTGGTTTACTTGTAACCTCAGGTTCAAACCAGATGATTTTGAGGAAGAGTTCATTGGGTAGATGTTAAAATGCATTAAGGGAAGGAGGTATTTTTCCATAGCAACTGTAGGGGGAGGTACTGATGCACATCAGTCAGCAGGTGTTGAATCAAAATTGTTTGCAGGGTGGTTTTTTCACGCTCGTCTTGGAGAGCATCTGGGAATATGAAAATTAGAGCTGATTATCAGGTTTCAGTTAAACCTGAAAACCCCAGGCCAGTGTGCTTAAAAAGCAGTTTTCCATGTTTGCTGGGCCCTTAGCCAGGCACCAGCTACGTACCCATGGAGCAGGGAGAGGCTTTCCATGGGCTTGAGCAGCACTCCCCACACCAAGGCCAGAGGATCCCTTCTCCTTGCTGAGGGTACGAGGAATTAGGTTATAAAGTACTTCATGTGATTCCAGATAGAGAAAACGAGGCAAGATACTCATTTTTGCTAAATTTGATAAAAGCCAGTTGGGGACTGGGGTGATAAGGATGACTGGTACCGTCTTAATCTTTTGGGCTATTTGTGCCTGTTAAACAAAAGCACTTGATAAACTGTGACTAAAGCCATATTATAGCTCAGATAAACACTAAAAATTGTACAGGAAAAGTAAAAATCCCCAAAAGCTGGGGGTATTGCCTGCCTTCACTGACCTGCTTTTTCTTATGGTTTTTTTTGCTTTTTTTAAAATGGATGTTCTTATGGGTATTATCTCTAAATGTGAGCTGAGTTTTGTTGCTGATTTTCTGACCGTGAGGAATGCAATTTAGAAATAAATCAGTTCCTAATTTAATTACCTGGGCTTTGTTTATAATTACATGCTTCTACTAATCGAACAGCAAATTATGTAAAATTGAGGATGGAAAAATAAATTTGGAGGATATTTTTCTTTGCGCTTCTGGTGAGTCATTATGTCACAAAATCACACTTTAGCCACAAGCTGAGTTGGAGAAGCAAACTAGTACGTAGATATTTTGTTGAAGGTGTATTGATGTTTTGTATTTTAATGTGACTCAAAAATCAGGGGGTTACATTTCTTTCTGCAGCAAAGTTTCAGACCAGTGAGCCTTCTGGCAGGATGATCAGGGTTGAGTTTCAGTGCTGGCTGTACAGATTGCCAGATTATATTGCATATAATTATCATTTGTTGTTCAGAATTCTTCGTGGCTATACCAGTGAGAAGCCAGAAGTACTCTCCTGAGATCAGTGCATTTTCTCTGCTATTTACACTGCTGAAACCACAGTTTAGCTCGTTGTGTGGTTTTAGAATATGTTGTACACAACTGTGAATGCATATTTGATTGTAATAGAAATGTGATTAAATTTCAGCTTTGTTCACTTCACCTGCTTTTGCTCACTATATCTCTTCTGAGATTTATTCCAGTGTTCAAGACTCCTCAACTGCTTCAGGTGGCTGCCAGAAAAATGAGAACAACAAACAACAAACAAACAAATAACCTACTGCCAAGACCTTGATTCCTTTTCCTCCTACAAATATGGGTTTCATCTCTGCCTCTGTGGCAAATTTATACATTGGATATTTCCATTCTCTGTAGCAACAGAAATACAGGCTCACAGCCAAACCATAAGAAGTAGGGCTTCCAATACTAACTTTAAAATAGTGGTCTTTTTATATAACAGGTATAATTTCCTGTATTTATGGCTTGTTTTCCAAGAGGAAAGTTTAATATTATCGTGGTAATTTGAAGAGGATTGCAATCTCTGCAAAGAGGTTATCCACAGCATTTGTGGGGTACTGGAGCACCTTATCGACGTGCACGGGGTGGCCCAGCATCCACCTCAGCTCTGTCATTTATGAGCAACTCTGCAATCCCAGACACCAAGTAGCTCTAAAGTGATAAATAAAACTTTGCCAGCATTATTGTCCTGTAGTCTGTACATGAGAGGCAAACTCTTGGGGTAAATCAGCCCTGCGGCTTTAATGCCTGTCGACATAACCCCAAGTTCTCTTGCTGCAGTTTTTCCTTTGGTATTGCATCCAGTTCTAGGAAATAAGCCTGTGTTTATCATCATCTCCACTCCCTGTTTGATGCAGAAAAATCCAAGATACCCCTTCTGAAAAAGAAGGGCAGATTTGGCCGTGGAATTTGCTCCTTTGTATGAATTTGCATGACAGAGTTTTCCTTTCTGTGGGAAACAATGTGCCAGCCACTGACTGGATCAATAAAAATTGATTTTTGAATAGGGAGTAGAAGCAAACAATTGCATAAAAGGGGAAATAATCTTACGCTGAGAGCAATTGGATAATACACATTTTACCAGTAACTGATGAGAGCGTAGAGATGAAAAATAAAGCAGGACATTTATGACCTGGGGGAAAAAAAAAAAGAAGTTAAATGAGGTTTTAATTCTGATTTCTGATATTTTTATGACTGATATAGAGCAGAGTATCTAATTTTATTCTAAGCAGGGTGGTTCAGGGTTTTTTTTTTTATTTATTTTTTTTTTTCATCTGCTGGCTTATTTCTGTTCAGTTGTGAGAGAAGTGTGCTAAGTAGACCCAGAAGGGCTTTCAAAGGATAGATTGCTATTGCTTTAGCTTGTACAAAAAGGTTAATTATGGAGGTTGGGAAAATGTTGCTGCTTTAATGATAAGGGACCGCTGTACAGAAATGACTAACTGAGCTAGTTTTCAGGGTCATCTTAATTTTAAAATAAATGACAAAACATCAGGCTCCTTGATCATTCTGAGCATTAAAAATGAAAGGTCCGACATGCATGAGAAATACCTAATGATCAGAAAATCTGAGGTAGGTAACAGAGGAGGAGCTCAACCAAAAAAATAATTCATTAGAATTTCGACGTAACACAATCTTTTTAGAAACTAATTTAAAAAAATGTACAAAACCAAAGTTCTAGAATTTTTGCCAGAGTTTATAGACTGTTAAATAAAACAGAATTTGTAATAAATTAAACTGTAATTTAAACCCCTATTTTTTATGCTTCTCTTCATGGATCTTATTCGTCCATTCCAGTCAATTAGGCACTGCAGAATGTCAAAGGAGAACAGAAGTTGGGTTTTACTGTTGACATACTGAAGTTGACATATTATCGCCATTTTTTGTGTTAGTGCTGGTGCTGAAATACAGGTTTTCAAATAGGAAATATGTATTTCTCCCCATTTTTGCACTAAGGACTGAAAAGGGGAAAGGTCTACTCAAGGTCTGTGCAACATTTCTTTGCCAGGGATGTGAAGACCTGTAGATTACAGTGTTTACTAGAAAATACAAGGAAGACCATACCTGTCAAATTAGAGTGATTGCTTAAGAGCATCAGTCCTTGAAAAGTGTGGAGAGCAATGGTGGGTAAACCCCTGTAGGTACCAGAAATTCACATTCTGCTTAAATAAGTGTTCTTAAATGAATGCATTGGGTCCAGTGAAAATTGCTGCAGGGTAAAGAACCTCTGAGAAATCCTGCAATAACCAGCTGTCTTCTGAGGTTGGATCAGCCAAGTGCCCTTGAGGATCACCTCTGTGAGCAGCAATGAGCACAGGCTGTTGGGATCCAGGGCTGTTCCCAGCTGGGAATGGTTGGTGCTCTGCTGCCAAGCCAGTCCTGGAAGAACTTTACAGCAGAGGGAAGTCCTTTAGGGCTTAGACACAATTTATTTTTAGTAACTTCTGTATCTATTACCTTATGGCTTTTGACTACTGCTATTATTTTTAGTCATCTGTTAGATCCTGAGTTATGTTTGAGCACCAAGATAATGCAGCCCAAGCTACAAGGAGTTGGAGTTTTCATGCTTCACTTGGTCTTTGCAGCTGCAGGAATTTACATTGAATTTTGAAGACAGACATGTTGTAGTCTAATTCCACCTTGCACTTTAGTGACTTGAATGGATTGAACAGCATCCTCCATCTGCCTGCTATGCAAACAGAATATCTGTAGGAAGTGCCCAAGCAACAATCTCATCAGCATTCCCAAGATGCTTCATTTGGTTTTAATTCTTCAAAATCCTATACCCCAGTATTTAAAAAATTTATAATCCTAGCCTGTTGCAGTCAATGAAAAAATATGTTCAAGTGATGCAGAATTGTTAATATGGTAGAAATTAGCAAAGGTAGTTTGGAAGCTATTGCATTAATTTACAATTCATAAAATTAATGAGTTTTGTATAAAAGTTACTATCTCAAGATGCTTGGAGTGAAAACAGTTATTAGAAACATTATTAGTATTGAAATGAAGAAACATTTTGCTTTTCCTAGTCATTTTTTGTGCATGTCTTTTGCAATTTTGAAATATGTTGGTCTTACAAATTGTGACAACGCAGAACAATAGTTGTGGAAGTTTAGTGGTGATGGATTGTGGAATCTCAGCCAAGCGTTACTCATGTGAATTATTAGCGTTCACATATTTGACTTCTGCTTGTTCCTTTACTGCTTCTGAAGTGGGAAAGGTAGGATTTTTCCAGTGTTTGAGGACAGGACTGGCCCTCGTTTGGGCTGTGCCTGTGGTAGGTTTTAGTTCAGGTCTGTGGCATCACACTATTTCCCAGTGGCAGACTGAGCTTGAAACTATAACACGTATCAGGAGGCTGTAGCTATCCTTAAAATTACATGTGTATTAATTACCTGTATATGTTTGTAAGCTTGTGATCCTTAAAATTACATGTGTATTAATTACCTGTATATGTTTGTAAGCTTGTGATCCTTAAAATTACATGTGTATTAATTACCTGTATATGTTTGTAAGCTTGTGATCCTTAAAATTACATGTGTATTAAATAGATATGTTTGTGAGCTTCTGTGCTTCTGTGGTTTGTCCAATGTCTTGTTGGTAAGAGTTACAAGACTGAATCCCAAAATTGAGTAGAACACTGGCTACCAAAATCTACAATAAAGAGCAAAACTGTTCCAAAGAGTCATTACTGAGATCCTGGCAGAGGCAAAATGCTGGGATGATGTGGAGTTAAAGAAAATACTTCTAGGGAAGTGATGTGGGAAAGCTGGTCATGGATGCTGAGGCCCGTAGTGATGAGAGCAGGAACTGTAGCTGCAGGAAGGGACTGGCTGGGGGATAGAAAGGGCCATTGCAAACTAAAATAGATGGCATTGCAAATGGAGATTGGCAACTGGAAGGAAGCCAGAGAATCGGAGAAGAACAGCATTTGGTAGGAAAACACTGTGCTGAGCCATGTGTTGGTAGCTTGGAAGTTTTGTGGTTTGCCCAACAGAATCTTGGATGCTTAGAAAACAAAAAGTCAGAGTTACGGATACTGAGAATCTAGAAAACTATGGGAATGAAAAAGACTGTAAAGAGGTGTTGGGAGGAAAAGCATTTTATTGTGACTGTTTGCAGTGAATTGATCAAGCTAATGCATGGGTGAAGACTCCCCAGTGCTTGAGGTTTGCCTGGGGGAGTAAATGCAGAATATCTCTGTGGTCCACAGATCTCATGGGCATCAGAAACCCCTGGCTCAGGCTGCCACTGAGCTCCTTTCTGGTAGACAACGTTTTGGTTAATTTATAATTTTTTCACCTGTAGTGTATGTAAAAGGAGACTGTCTTTTATTGCAATGCCTCCCCCAATAAATCTAAAATATAAGCAGTTGGCTTTGTTTATTCTGAAACATAGTTTTGTTAGGACAAATAGCTCCATTTGCTTTTGTTTTACATAAATACAGGAAATAAATATTTTTATTTTTTTTTACTGTGGTTATTCCTGACTAGCATATATTAAGTTTGCAGCATAAGCAACATATATAGATTTAAGAGTTAACCAGGACTTAAGTGTAATTCCTTTTGAGCGTTTAGCTATTAACTTCATGCAAGTAAAGCCACTGAGTTTCTTATTTAATGACTTATTTGTTTATATGGAAAATCAATTAGCACAGCTCCTGGGGTTTCCTTACCTTTTCTCTTCAAGGATTCTCCCCAGGAGCGGCACTGGCACAGTGTGCTTTTGGCATCCACCAAATTCCACAGTTCACAGGGGGCTGCTGTGGTGCAGGGACGTGCCAAGTCAGTGCATCAGAGCAGGGTGGGACCTGGGGAGCGAGACTTCAAAGCCTTTAAACTTGATCTTAAGGCCAACATTAATAAATACCAGCCTTGGGTATTGATGGGGAAGACAATGTTAATGGAAAGGAAAGCATCCTTGTTTCATTTGAATAATTAGCGGCTCCAAAAGGCTTAGTTCCAGCCTGCTCTGTATGAACACTTGCAACTGGTTTTATGTGGGGTTTTTTTCCACTTTTTCCTGCTTTTTTAAAGAAGTGGATGTTCTTTAGGACGCAAAGTTTGTGTGTCCTGGGGAGGAGTGTGCTGGAATAGCGCCGTATACCTGGGGGGGTGGAGGCAAACTCTCATTTGCTGCCAGTTCAGCTGGTTCTGGGCTGTGGTGGTTCCAGGTCTGGAGCAGGAGAATCCAGTGCCAGTGCCTCCAAGCTGTTTGCTGGAACAATTCTGCCCTGAAGCAGCCACATATCCTCCCAGGAGTCTCTGTTGAAGCCTCCAGCACTTTTTGCGCTGGTGGCTATGTCTGGACTGGCCCAGATTGACAAAGTGATCTGTATGTGCTTGTCACACTGAGATAAATCTTGTTTCTTTCATGGAAAGTCAATGGCATTCCCATTTATCTGGCTGCATACACTTATTGACAGGAACCCTTCTAGTCCAGGAAAGCGCAAAGTGGTGATGGGCAGTGAAACCCACACCTTTCTTCTGGCATTCAGATGTGGAATCAGCACCAGGAGGCACCAAGATCCCAATGGAGCTTGGGGCTGTTGGCAGCAACATGTGCCTGTAGCTACTGAACCCCAAATTAAAAACAAATGGCAGTGACAGCACGAGTGAGACATGTGCTATTAATAACATTATTTTGATACAGCACATAAAGGAGTGGCACCGAGGCTGGGGGAATAAAACCCAGCCTTCTTGGCCATGTCAGTCTTATTTTCAGTAGACATTTGAGAATACTTGATTTTTAATTCCAGATTTCCCTAAGTAATCACTGCAAATAAAACGGCAGTACCTGATCTTCTAAATTCTTTTTATTTGTAACCAATTGTATCTTTGAACATCCTAAAGATTAAAAGATATTTTGACATTTCTACTCAGCTTATTTGGAGTCAATATCTTTTTTTTTTTTTTTAATCTTAGAAATGGAGAATGCCTGTTTTTAGGGCTGCAACTATTGAAAAAGTCTCCTTTAGATAGTTTCTAAGAAGTCTGATGACTTAGAAGGAAACTGAGAAATAAGCAATATTTCACTACTTCTCTGTGTGAATATTGATTTATTTAAATAATTGTGCTCAATTTTGAAACCTAAGTTTTTCAAGGGCAAAGAGATTTTTTTCATAAAAAGGATGTCATGAATCATTTCACAGTTTACTAACCTGTGCTGCTCAGCAGAGGAAAGGCTGAGGAAATACTCAGTGAAGAGAGTTTGATCGTTTGTGTTGGGTGTTGATGAACTGAAACAGTGATGTTCAGCAAACAGGTTTTAAGGCTTTTGTGGCAGGTGTGAAATGGAGAGTAAATATTCCTAGTGGGCTGTGTAAGCTTGTACCATCAGTGCCTTGGATTGCCTCTGTCAATCATAGCCCCCTGAGACAGTGCCAGAACTGACCTTGTATAGCTCAGGCTCATTGACTTTAATTGCGTGTTGTAGCTCATCCTCTGCAGGAAGAAAACAGTGGGGCAAACACAGTCTTTGCAGGCAACTCGCTCTTAGTTTCAAGAAGTTGAGTTCGTTGGAGAGGAAATCAAGAGACCCACTTGCTCTTGGCTGAGGAGGAGATGAACAGGGACTTTTTACAGGAGTGTGTAGTGACAGGACAAGGGGGAATGGATTCAAAGTGACAGGTTTAGATTAGATTTTAGGAGGAGATTTTTGGCTGTGAGGGCGGTGAGGCCCTGGCACAGGTTGCCCAGAGAAGCTGTGGCTGCTCCATCCCTGGAAGTGTCCAAGGCCAGGCTGGATGGAGCTCCGAGCAACCTGGTCTAGTGGAAGGGCCGATGGCAGGGGGTGGAATGAGATGATCTTTAATGTCCCTTCCAAACCAAACCATTCTACAGTATTATGCTCTGACTATTTCAGGAGACATCATCAGCCTGAAATCCAACTAATTAATTGTATTTTTCCAATACTCCACACATACTTTCAGGTGTTATAACTGTGCCCAGGGTGTTAACAGTGTCATTTTTTCAGCTTCTCTTAACTTTCACTTCTACAGGTACACAAGAGCCTGACACATATGGAAGGCAGCCAGACTGAGACTAAACTCTGCAGTCTGCCCCTGTTGGGAATACGTGCATAGTACCCATTAGTAGGAAGGGATTTCAGCATAGGAGCAGTGGTCTGTTTGGACACAGCTGGAAAAACTGGAGATTAAATATATTATTTCAGAACAGCAGCTGTGAAGCTGATGACTCACTGCAAAAAGTGCTGACAGTATCCTGCTCTGCATGTATTTTTAACATACACAGCAATACATATAAACAATACAGTTAAAAATAAAGAGTATTGAATTACTATTAAAAAAAGAAAAAGTGCTATAATTACGGAGCAAAGAATTTCTTTAGGAAAAAATCAAGTTCTTAGAAGTCTCAGATGATAAATAGGCTACATCACTAATTCTTGTTCAAACTGTGGAGATCATGGGGTTGAAATGTTTGCAAAAAGGTGAAAAAATGAGAAATTCTGGATGTGCTTTAGAGGGAGAGATTTTGATCAGTGCTCAGAATCAGAACAGATTGGTCATTCTGAGTACAAGATCAAGGGAAGTTGGGGTAAGGGAAAATTATTTTATGGGAAGGCTTATTTCAAGTGCTCTGTAAGTAGACACGTTCTTTGTGGAGTTTATGACAGAAAAGAGAAGTTATGCTCATAAATGAGTACATTTTGCAGTGAAAATACTCAATTCTGTGTTATCAGCCTCCATGCCAAACAGGAGTGAGACCTGTGAGGCCTGCTGGCAAAAGGATCACACATTTCCATTTAATGGAAATAAAATGGTGTCACATGTAAAAACTTGGGTGCAGTTGGCCAAGAAAAGTAGAAGTAAAAGATTATTTATCATTAAAGCCCATAAATCACTGTGGTTGGATCTTTTTAGAGGGGAATAGTGCCTCAGCTGGTTGGATGTCATCCCTGGTGAGCAGTAACTGAGTAATGGCATTCCTGTTAGGACAAATTGAACCTAAGGAGAATTTTGTTAATGTTCCCAGTTAATTAAGATATTACCAGTTCAGCAAAAATAATAAAAACATTAAAAAAATTGAATTAATGTAGATACAATTAGCATGTTTTAATGGATTCATTCTTTGATCACTTGTCTCCTGGTCAGCATTTCTTTCAAATACGCTAAAAATGGAAGAGATGGGGAGTGTAGCTGGAATAAGGATGTGAACTTCTAGTGCTAATGCTCTTGATCCCCACTCACACCTACACACCGACACTTTAACTGAAAGCACTTGCAATTAAACCATGAATCCAGGTGCCTGCTGGTGTCAAGGAAAAGAGAGAAAGATGTTATATTTTGAAAATATCTCTAAACTCTAGCATGACACTTTTCGCAGCAGGCAGAAAGACTTGCTACTTGAGTTGTAGGAGGAAAATCTTCTTTATATTACCTCTCTTACCTCTCAGGTGCTTTTAGAAAGGCTGAAATGTATTGCTGAAAGGAAAAATATTCTGCCTGAGGCCAGGAAAAAAAAGAAGTCAGATCTTTTTCATCTTTCTATAATTAAAATACAACTGTATTAGTTTGAAAATTGTTTATGAACTCGCAGGTCTGAGCTGAATAACCATCTGCAAATTTTAAAATTTAAAATCCCTTTAGGAAGCAGTGACCTTGCAGAGCTGAAATCACTTATAAAATTCTGAAGGCTGAATTAGTTAGGGAGAGTGATGAACTAGATGAAAAATAAGTTAAAAAAAAAAAAATAAGTACAAACTTTTCTTCCGCATCTGTCCAAAGGGCTGGAAGGAAAGCCTGACTCCTGGCTGAACTGTCTGTGTTTGCTGCTTTGTTCCAGCTTAGTTCTTATCGTACTTGTGATCAGACCCCAGCAGCGTTAGCAAACGACTCTCAGGGCAGCTCAGCTTGGAGTCATGGAACGAGTGTCTCCGGCGACGGCGATCGATGCTGTCGGCGGGATGGACCGGCACGTGCCGGTGGGGAGGGATGGATGTCAAATGGCTCTTACACAGCTGAAGCATTCCTTGAAAACCATGGGTGGAAACTGCGTTACAGAAGGGGATCCATCCTGTTTTGGTGCTTTAAAACCGGAGAAGTGATTCTCCGGGCTATTTTTGAGTATCCAAAGGTAAAAAGCGCTGCTTTATTACGGCAGCGAGGATGCACAGGAATATTTTGTGCACCTCGAAATGCATAGGCTTTTACAGCTTTATACTATCATCTAATTACAATATTCAGGTTCTGATTACAATATTTGGACATTACCTCATATGTTACACCCACTTCTAAAACCATCCATCCCATAGTACTGTCCTTGCCACATCCCTGACGTGCCTCTGAAATTTGAGTTGGAGGTCCCAAAAAGACCATCACTTCCTCTCCTCTTCCTCTTCGTCATCTCCTTGGACACAGTATCACGCCTTCTGGAATGGTTTGAAGGCTCCTGAGTAGCTTTGACTACTTATATCAAGTGTTAATGTCTCTTTCTCAGTACATTTTCACAGAGAGAAAAGGCCTTAACTCCTTCTGCTGAAGCTCTTTACAAAGAATGATAATACTGCATTTTAGGAACTTTGTACAAAGGTACTAACAAGCTAAAGGTACTAACAGGCTTTACTAAAACTTACATAAAATAGGTTTTACAGCTGCAGCTGAGCACTGGAGAGGTGCTGCCAACGAGGTGTTTTCTGTATAGAATTCAAATGTAGATAAAAGGGGGGATGCTGAATGCCACGTCTTGCACACTGGGCTCTCCCAGCAGAGCTGAGGTGACGTTAAACAGCTGCTCTCCTGCATGTTGCAGACCCTACACTGTTAGTAGTAATGGGGTTGTTGTCTTGTCTCGGCTGGGGGTGGTCAACTGTGCTGAGAAAGGTCTCGCTCCACTCTTTCTTCTCCACCTTTGTGTCAAAGGTGATGCTCCTGCGGAAATTTCTGGTGGCAGCAGCGAAGTTCCCGGTGGCCTCTGATGGTCGAACATTACAGACGCTTTGTTGGATGGTAAATAAGAGATGCTACGGAAGGAAAGCCATAAAGAGAGAGATCTTGGCCAAAATGCCGCTGCAAAATGGGCTATAAAATAACATGCGAGTTAACTCAAATACCACCAGAAGCGAAGACGCCGATATTGGCCATTATGGGGCACTTAGGGGCTTTTACAGCAGGCTGAGCTTCCTGGCAGTTAATTTTTATGTTGTTTTGAAACTTGATCATCTTCACTACCGTTGTGCAAATGCCATTAATTTAAAGAACTCTCAATCAGAGCTGATTACTGGTATGCAGGGGTTGTGATACGCAGAATTCATTGAAGGCTGAAATGCTTTAGTCCATTGTGCTATGTTCAGGGTGGAGATCAAATATGACAGTGGCTGTTAACTAGTTGATGAAGAATTTCTCAAAGCTCTCAATGTCTTTTAAACAGAACTTTGTAACTGGGGTTTTAAAATCCCATTATTTACTGTTTAAGCAAAAAAAAAGTACTCTTTAAAGACTAGTGAGCACTGACAGGATGTCATCACCTTTTCATAGAATCACAGACTGGTTTGGGTTGGAAGGGACCTTAAAGCCTATCTCATTCCAACCCTCTGCCATGGGCAGGGACACCTTCCACCAGACCAGGTTGCTCCAAGCCCCGTTAAACCTGAACACTTCCAGGGATGGGGATCCACAGTTTTAAGAGTTTTTCCTTTCAGATACAAATCAGAAGTTGACAAAATAAGAGTTTAAATCTGAAATGGACAGAATTGTTGTTCCAGTGGTGCAAAAATAACAATTAAATACCGGTAAGCACGAGCCTTACTATAAATAGGGAACAATTTGCTCTGTAGAAAAGCTCAAGTATAAGATTATTTTACTAGTTGAAAACTTGTACTTGCTTTATCTGAGTTCTGATAAATGGCTGAGCCCTTTTGGTTACAAATTAGGTCTCTTGACTTTCTGCTCTTCATTATAGGTAGTGTCAGATTTGTACCTAAAACAGACCAAAAAACAGTAATAAAACTCTGCTATAACCAGCACAAAATCTCCATGGTGTACAAAATGTCACTTAGGAAACTCTTTGATGTTTGTGGAAACAGCACATTAGCTTTATTTGTCTGTTCTTTCCATTTGCATTTCTGTGCTCTTTGCTTCCTGAGGAAATCTTTTTCCATTTAATTAGACAGAAAAGCTAAGATACATACTTGTTAGCAGGCTTAATTTGCTGTGCTGTGCCAAAGGTTCTTTGCAAGGCTGTGTTTGGAGTGTGGGGAGGACGGTTCCATATTGTTCCTACCAAGCCCTTAACAGGAATGGTTACTGCTGCCTTTGTACCACTGTCTCCAGTATATCTGCTCTTGGCTTCAGCACTTTTTGCTCTTAATAAGTTTTTAAAAAGCTCCTGTCTCACCTGCCTCGCCACCCACGAAGCTGTGCAGGACACCACCGGTTCTGGGAGTTAAACCTGTGACTTTCAGAATCTCTTCAGTCTGGTACATACCAGACTCTTATGCTATCTTATTAAAATTTTTCAAATATTAATAATAGTCTCATGAAAGTTGTGTTTTAAAGCATGAGGTATATTTATAGTACTGTTTACATGGTAAAGAACTTACCCTTCACGCTGAATGCCCTGGAATATGTGAAATAAGGAAAACTAGTGAACATAAGAACTGTAAAAATATTAAACTTACTGTATCCCAAATAATTGGTATAATTATTTCTATTTAACTACAAGCCAGTGCTGAAAGCTACACCAGAGCAGGTTTTATGGATACTAAGAGTGGAATCATTGAAATTATTTCCATAATGCCCATTGCATCATGCACTGAAGCAGCTGAGGACTCACATTTTGGAGACCTGCGGGTCGCACTCAATCCTGTCTCCTCTGCCTTAAGTTCCATATCTCCCGTCTAAACCTGAACACCTGCAAACTTGCACCATTTCAGAAGCGAAGACTGGGAGTTCAGATCCCCAGCTGCAGGTTTTTTTCCTCAGTTGGTTTTGAATAAGAGCCTGTTGGCGTGTTTGGCGGAAGGCCGTGCGAGGGGTTATGAGCTGGGTTTGCAGAGACTCGCGGAGCTCGGCTCAGTCCTCTTGGGTGGCCTCTCAAGGCTTAAGGAAGGATGCTTGCACATCCTGAACAGGCTGGTTGCCACAGAGAGGCTGTTTTGCAGCCCGGAGGAGCTGTCCTGTGTTCCACATAAAAAGCTAATGCATCTTTCTTTTAGAAATAACAGCTGGAGATCGCGGGGTGGCAGCAGGTAGGACAAGCTGTACTTGAACCGGGCTTGTGATGCCCAAGGAAAAGTAAACCAAACATCTCTGCTGAGACCTGGGGCTACAGCTCTAAAAAGGAGGATTGCAGGGCTCCAGTTCAGGGGATGTCAGACTGCACAGAGAGAAGAGAAATGCCCAGGGCACCTCTACATCCCAACTCACCAGGACTGTGTTATGGCACCAAATAACCTCGACTGCCTCCAGTCCCCCCCATCTCTCCTTTCTCAGTTGGGCTGTGTGGATTTATCCCACGTTGGGACACTATTTCATAGGAAAGTTTTTCCAATGAGGCAATGCTGCAACATCCTATTTGATAATTTTTTAATAGCTGTTTCTCATTATCAATTCAAAATTATATTAATTAAGTGGTTTATTTTGCGTTTACAAGAGGATATAATACAACAAGGATGGGCTTGATTTAAATAAATTATTTGGAACCACTTATTTTTTTTTTCTTTTTAGAATGTTCATTTATGCACATTTTGAAGATTTAGGGTTTGTCCAAAATTAGGGGAAAAAAGAGAGTTCAAGTATCTGTGTTATATAGGGTATTAATTCTGTGCTTCATATCTAATTTGAATAAGTTATACTATGCTTAATCCAGATGACTCCCCAACCAACCACGTTAATAAAAAAGTCTGAACTTTATATATTTGTAACATTTTACTGAATGTGCTATATATGTAAATTGAATTTTTTTGATCAAGAAGAGGAACATTCATTGGTCATGTCTGTCACGTCTGAGTTGCATCTAGACTCATTGTAGCATTGAGACTGAATTGCTAGTTAATTGAAAAAGCAAAAGTATAAGAGATTGCACCTCTAACAATATTTTTGAACCTTCCCATATTTAAAGAGAGAATCAGTTGTCTGCTTTATCAGGCAACCCTACCCTTTATGTAGAGTTTCAGTCCTACCATCCTACTGCCACAAATTAACCATGATGGGTCATTAACAGTGTCAGTGTACCCAGTAATGGATAACACCTACATACAAACACATAAACCAGAGTTCATACATATGCATACAAATGCACTCTATAATCCTATGTACATAAGGACATACTCCATCTGCAAAAGGATGACCTTCTGCAGTACCAAATGAATTACAAAATCTTTCCTAACTACTACAAGTGTATAGATCACATTCTTGGAGCACCCATAAAAGTCACAGTTACTGCCAGTTTGAGAAATTTTAGCTCAGTACTCCTGTTTCTCTTTCACTGTCAGGGGAGGAAAGTAATCCTTTTTATTAGAAGGACAAGATGTACTAGTGGGTGGTACCCTGACAAATGACCTTTTCCAGGCTTTAATAGCTCCAGGTATCCTTTGAAGTAAGTGGGTGTTTACAGTTGACATTTGAACCAGATGACACTGCACCTTTCTTCTGGCCTCTTTGGGTAGTGGGGGTGAAAACTGCCTTTTGACGTGTTTGTCCTGGACATTTCTCTTCTGCTAAGGGACAGCCTGAAATTTGCTGCTTTTGTTTAACTAAACTCCTCCATTTCATAAAAAATAGAGACTGAGTGTCTTGCAGAGACAGATCCAAGCAACAGATCTGTAATATTGCCTTGCTGCATTAAGTGGAAAAAAAGGCATTATTGCAGCTTTTCACTGAGCAAGGACAAAATCCAGCCTTCCTTATTCATCAGGCCCTTTCAGGCAGTGACCGTTCTGTCACAGCAGAGGTGACAGGAGGCCATCCTTCAAAGCAATGAACATGTCAGCCTCTTCTCTTCTCAGCTGTCACCCCATCATTATGCATATGGCAGAGAGGGGAAAAAAAAAATAAAAAAGACCAAGCAAAAAGGATGAGATTTGATTGAAACCTGGATTTGTGCAGACATAAGGATCGTGACTCAACAAGTGTGATCCTTACATTTGAAATAGGGATGAAAATAGGATTCAGACATTATTAAGTTTGCCCAGCTGCCTTGTATGACTCGTGTTGGGTGCAAGGGGTTCATCTTCTGCAGCTTTCCTGCGTGGAACACGTGCTGCTGATGCCATTGACTGTTCGGTCACACATAAAACAAACTTATTTATTTTTAAAAAGACCACACGTCTTACAGCGTTTGTAAGGACTGATACATGTTCTAGTCCTAACCTCCACAAATGAAAGGAGAGAGAACACCTAGTAAGGGATATACTGAGGAGCTGGTTGGCTGTCTGAACCTTTGGAAAGCAAATCTCTTAAGTTAGTGATGGTCAGAGGAACACTTGGTCTCAAAGGGAAAGGCTGTGCTGGAGCTGAATACAGAGCTTGCAGGAGGACCTTGAGTAAATGGCTGAATCATAAGAATCTCTTAATGAGCACAGCTCAGATAATGCAAATTTTATTTTTTTTGTGTAAATGATACAAACCAGCGACACAAATACCTGATTCTAAAATCCCTGTTGTGCTTAGAAATCTGTACTATTCTTTCAATTCACTATGCACTCCTTTGATTTATGTAGCTCTGTAACTGTACAGCTGTCTAGAGAGAGTAAAAACATCCCGTGCAGATTTCACAGCTGCCTGGCATCAGAAGAAGTGACATTGAAAGCTATTTGAGGTCTGTTTTAGAAGGGGCTTTTGTTGCAGCAAAATCATACATGGAGTATACTGTCATTAAGGTATTTGAAAACATGATGATAATGTGACAGAAAAAATAAATGTGAAAATGTTGGCCTGTGTAGAAAATCAGCTGTTGAAGGCAAGTAAATCAGATGTTATTCTTGTGATGACCACATGAAAGTTTTTAACAATGTGATCTATGAAGAGGAAAGGATAGCTAGAGGAAGGGCAGAGGAAAGGAAGAATTGGAAGGATTTTAGAAAATACGTATAATTCTGACTTTCTGCTTTTTTATTAGACTGATTAGGAAAAAAAAAAAAACAAAATCAAAAAAAACCCAAACCAAATCCAAACTCCTGACTTCTGCAATGCTGATAATGCATTTAGTCCATTTGGGATTCACTAGTGATTAAAAAACTTGCTGGAGGAGTCAAGGACCACATGAGAAGTGAAAAAATGTGATTCAGTGTCTTGGCCTAAACTGGATCTCATTTACTCTAGTTATTGCAATTTAGTGATGACTAATTTAAGCCTTACTTACTGCAGAGGTGCTGCTCTGATCCACAGAGTCAGGAGGGAAACGTGAACTCCAGTTATCAGCCAGTATTATTTTCAGAGCTTTTGGTTGCGGCCCTGAAAAAAACCCCACGCTCAGTACTTTTTTAACTTACATAATGTGTCTCAGTCCCAATTGCTCTATCTATCTATTAACCTACATACGTCTATACTGGGGAAAAGAGTGCAAATCTAAGATGCCATTTGCTATTTCAGTCTGTCCTTGAAACTTCAAACAAATCAGACAGAATAAGACCACTCTGATTTCCACCAGCACCACACACGCTTGGGTTTCACGGGGTGGAAGTAGCAGGACTCTCATTGCCGTCACTCAGTGTAGCTGCAATGTATTTACAAAAAGGTTTTTTTATTATTTTCAGACTAAAATGTAGTATCAGTGATAATGTACTCCCTTGTAACCACACTCTAGGCAATAACACATCTTTTGAAGTATGATCAATGCTGCATGCAAAGCTCCCTTTTTTTTTTTTTTTTTTTAGAAATAGAAATGCTGAATATTCTCTATGACATGCTTTTAAAATCTACCCTCCACCATTACTAGGCTTTAATAAGAGCAAACATCACACAATAAAATAAAAGGTCATTTATGACAAGAATGTAAATATATGGTAAATCCATAGCAAAGATATGCCTTGGAGTTAGTTGGGGGAGTTCATTCCAATCTAGCTTTTGTAAGGGTAGAGTAGCTTATGCAACGTGTTTATCAACAAATGTTACTCCTCATAAATTTCATACCCTGCTTAAGTCTTTCTTCCCTGTTTGTTTGTCTGCAGAAGCACACGGTGTCTGTGGCTGCTTTAAGCTGATCCTGTGCAATCCTTAGCACAGGGGGAGCGGGACCAGATGGATATTAGGTTTTTTGGGGGAAGTTGGGGGGGGTTTAATTTGTTTTTAATTTTTTTCAGGAGCACTTACGTCACTCAGTGAGCCAATCTGAGCTACACTGGGAGGAAAAAGCAGAACAGGAGAACTAGGATAAGTTAAACCGATGTTTAGAGGTTGCACTGCCATAATTGCTGCTGGCAAGACTGGGCAGTGCAAAGCTGGTCCAGCACACGAAGAAGGGCACTCAGACTGCACAGCTTCCCTGGAAAGTCCCAAAACCCAGCCTAAAGGTGCCTCTCTGCTGGTCTCAGGTGCTCAGGGATTAAACCCCCGGGATTAATCACATGGACTGACAACTAATAGAATAAAACTAAATTGAGCTGTACTATTCCAGCTTTCAGAATTCCTGGCATTACCTTAAAATGATGTATTTTACACCATCATAGAGGCACAGAATGGTTTAGGTTGGAAGGGAATTTGGAGCTCATCTCATTCCAACTCCCCTGCCATGAGCAGGGACACCTTCCACAAGGTTGCTCAGAGCTTCATCCACCCTGGCCTCCTCAAAGGCTTGGAAGGAGTTCTGAGTCTGAGCTAAACAAGAGATGGAACTAAGAAAAGCATAAACCAAACGAAGAAAATCCTTGGACATTCAAAGATTTACTTTGTGCTGGATTTCTTTAATTTCCTATGTGCCCCAACAGAGAACTTTGTTTTCTCTTTGGCTGTTTATAACAACCTGCAGGGAGACTAATAATATGTAGGGAATGTTTGGGGGGAACAGGTAGTGTTACTCTTTTAATTCATTTCTGCAGCAATTATTGTTTCCCTGCATTTTTGGTTCTAATCCAAGACCTTTTTTTTTTTTTTCTTTTTTCTAGAAGCACTTAAACGCAGGTCTCATTTTTTTTCTGCCATTCTCTTTAAGTAATAGAGGTGTTTATTTAAGGACAAGTGAGAGGTGCTGGGAGGGGCAGGCATCATGATTGAACTGTGGGCTCCAAATTGGAAAGACTTTTAAAGTTGGGTGCTATAAGAGCACATTTAATCAGGGAAAGTGACAAACAATTTGTTGTAAAACACATAAATACTAGTGGGAAACTAATTCCAGTGGCATAAAAAACAATCAACACTTGCATATAAAGTAAATGGAAAACGGGTGCCCCTGCACGTTATTGCTCCTGCCGAGTACCACATCCATTTACAACAATTACTTTCTGCTCTTGACCAAACCAGCCTTTCTTATTACCTACACAGTACTGCAAAGGCAGAAAATATTCAGAATATGCAAAAACAGCCACCGGATTTTCCTTTTTTTTTTTCCCCTTCTCGGTTGGTCATATTTAATTATCATAAACTTCCTTGTTGCTTGAGAGCCTGACCTTCTCTGTTAGCAAAGCTCGCACCTAAAAATCCTGCAAAGTTTCAATTTCTAAATGTCACAAAATATCAAATGAGCGCAGAAGATAAGAAGTGAGTCAATAAATGTTTGTATTCTTCTCTTGATGCTCTTTTGTATTTAATTTTATATGGAAAAAAAAATAACCCAAAGTTTAATCCCTCCTTCGAATAGAAGAAAGAGAGAAGAGCCTGTGGTAGCAGTCAGTTAAAATATTGATTACAGTGCATAGCAATTTACTGGGAAAAAAAAAAATATCCTAGATGCCTGCAAACTATTTAGGAGAAAGCATAGTGTTTCCTATGGTGGGAAGAAGTATAATTAAAAAGCTATCAACAGTCTGGGATTGTCAAAAGTACTTTGTCACCTGAAGCACATTCCTTGTAATTATCTTTTAGGCTTTAAGCTAGATCACCATTAACCTCCAAAGAAGAAGGGTTACTATGCTTTCTGGTGTGAGAAATTGTATCATCATGTAAATTAAACCCTGTTAGGTAGTCAAATTGGATTTGGGAAACGATTGAGTATTAAACCTAGTCATGTATATTATCAAATGACACAAAGCATGAAATGCTAAGAGGGAAAGAAACAGAAAATTATTTTTTTCCTTCTTTAAAACTGTCAACATTCTTATACAAAAACCTACTTTTTTTTTTTTTTTTGGTAAAGCTGAAAACGAGAAGCTGAGGTAATATGTATATGTATGTACATTTTGATTACTTTTTTTTTTCTTTTTAATTTCCAGGGTATAGAAAATGAGACAACCCAGTGCTAGCTGATAATAATGTGGCAGTACTTGAGTCGCACATATCTATTACTCAGGATCTCATACCCTGACACATAATTGCCAGGGTTGATAGGCAATGCCTCCTTCTACCCATATGAATCTAATTTCCCAAATTTCCTGCTGATGCATCTGCAGCAATAGTGGCTGCATGGAAGGCAGCTCTCTCCATCTCTGTAACTTAATCTGCCTGGTGTTATGGAACATATGAAAAAGTTTTAACCAATTGCTGAAAAATTAATAATATCCTTTATAGCATAGAGAGTATTATTTAGGAATAAAGGAAAGGGAAAAAAAAAGACAGAATTTTCTTTTACTGTATTTTACCGTATTTTATTTTCTTTTTACTGCACAGACTGTAGTTATTATACGCCTGAAGAATTCGTGTTTTGCATCCAAGGAGAATAAATGCCTTTTAAGTGTAGGTTTTTTTCTCATTAGCTTTTCTGGCAGGGATTACAAGATGCAGTATCTCAGTGACCAGCATAAATTAAAGGATGATTTCACTCTGATAACAAGTTAACGCCTGGCAGTGACAGAGATGAACCTGCGAAGGCACCAAGCCTGAGGATGGGTTTCAGATTCCACGTGCCTGCAGGTGTTTTAGACGGGCCAAGTTGAGGTGTATCATCAAAATTTCAGAATGGCTTGTGCTGGCAAACTCGTTCCTTGTCCTGTTTCATGCATCCCCCCTCTTTGCTGCTTGCTTGCTGGAATGCCACCAGCTCTTCCAGGAATCTCAAGCTTATAACAAATGTCCCTGTGCCCCAAGCCCAAACGGGGCGAAAGGAGCTCACCGTGTCCGTCAGATCCCCCCGGCTCCTCGTGGTGCACCCAACACAGTGTTTGCACCCAGCAGTGTGTTGAGAAGGTTGTTTAGCATGTGAAAGAAAACTTTTTTCCCCTTTTGCAAAGAGCGGGTGTGTAAAAAGGAGAAGGCTGAACTTCTACTGATGGCGAGGGAAGAGCGGATAATATATTTTTCCTCAGAAGCAGGAGTGAAACTCAGACCTTTGCAAATTGCTAACACCTTGTTCCCTCATGAAGGAGCGCACGCTTCTTTGTAGTCGCTAAATATAAAAATAGTTTGCCAGCAATCTCCAAAGCTTTCTGAGAGTTTAAATTTTTTTTTAATTTATTTTGAAGAGAATTTTCATTCATGTTTCTGCCAAATTACTGCATGTTGACAACGGGCTGTATCCAGCATTTAGAGTCTTTTTGCCTTCAACTTGTGGAAAGTGGGTAATTGAAGTGGTGTGCACAATAAAGGAGAACATCCATTGGTTCCATATAAACCTTTTAAAAGCCTCGGAATGAAAAGTAAGGCAGGCTAATATGAATTGCAAAAGGACACAATTAATTTGTACATGAAAGAAGATTTTTAGTATGCCATTAGCCTCTGTAATAGCCAAAACTAAAAATGCAATCATGGATAACCTTGCCAAGAGTACAACGAATCGCTTGTCATGAAAAGGTTTTGTATTTGAAGGAAATGTGTAATGCTTTTATAAAAAAAATATTTTGTTAACTCTTACTTACTGCCAAAGAAATCACATTTAAAAAATATTATTAAAGGTATGATCATTTCAGAGTAGTCAAGAAAGATCAGGAGCATCCACAGAAGCAAGTGGAAGTGATGTTGCTGTTTAGAAGACTTTTGAATTTTCAGCAGACCAGTTCTGTCTCATTTCCTCTGTGCCCTTGTGCCTTTCCATATGCCTTGTTAATGGAAGCATCAGTTAAAAAAAGCCATGAGGCAGTTATGAATCTCTGTTCTATGTCCCATATCTTTAAGAAGCTATCTTTTCCATTTTTTTTTTATAAAAAAAAGAAAGTCTCTTCTCATTTATTCCGCTTTATTCTCCCTAAGTTACTTAATCTTTCTCAGCATATATTATCTGCATATTATATAGCATATATTCTATTTTTAGAAAAAGTATGTAAATTCTAAGAATTTATTGAGTGGTTTTATTTCTAGCTATAGCTAGCCAAGGTCATTAAGTGCTCTTGAAGATTCCTGCTAACAGTGGAAGTTAAATTATGCTGCAGGTATTAAAAAGACAAGATTGTGTGACTGATAAATTATTTTCTGCATACCATGAAAAAAAACGAATCGTGGGATTTCAGTAGCCTGATTTAATCAATAACTCTGTAATTCCTAATCAGTCATAGCTCAGTTTTATCCATCATTACAAGGGTGCAATAATTATTAGTCCTCTATGAAAGTATCTGACAGCATCAAATAATTTATAGAATAGTATGACAGTCTTATGAAACAACAAGGAGATGGTGTCTTGTCAGTGATTGTGAGAAACCATCATTTATGTTAGTAACACTTAAAATATCACAGTAGCCAGAAGAGAGACCCCTGAATCTTATAACAATAATAGGCACTACAAATTGTATCTACTGGAAATAGGGTGGAAGATATTTGCTGGAAAAATGTAGTTCTCAAACATGGCGTGTTTTAAAAACGTTTAGTATTTATTTATTTGGGAAAAAATCATTATGGCAATTTATGGTGCAATAAACTGTGGTATGGGTGAATTTTATAAGCCTTTCTCATGTGCCTACTACAGAAGAGTCGTATCGATTACCAGTCTGATTTTTTCATCAGTGCTGCTCATTTGTAATTCCATTCAAAATCATTTGGTAGCAGGAGAAGGGACGGTTTCTCAGTGCCTGTGGCAATCCAGACAGTTTATCTCCAGACAGAAATCTCCTTTCTGACTCAGGTATTCTGGTGGCAACAGCTCAGTACCTTGGGTGCAAATCCTGGCCCATCTCAACCCAGTTCCCTCCTTGCCATTTACTTACCTTCACACTCTTCCTATCCAAAGGCTGTTTGGTTGTACGTGTCCACACAAACAAGAACTTCAAAAGATCCAGTTGGAGCTCTTGGAGTTGGGCAGATTTGTGATTGCCTGTGCTATCACTTAAGTCTGGCATATTGTGCTCTACACTTACGTATATTTAGATTAATCATATGAATTATGTTCTGGGTTTTCCCCTTCCTCTTTTCTTCTTTGATGTTGTAAATAGGCAGAAAACATGGCTGATGAGACACTTGCCATCAGCATATGTGACAGAGAATCTGTTTCCCACCATTACATCCAGTTTTTGCTTCTTCCTCTGTGATCCTTCTTTGCCATTTCTGACAAATTTCTCCACTCCACCGTGCTTTATTTCTCTCATTTTTCCTTCCTCCTCTGGATAAACGCTGCCTTCTTCAGCCTCTCATATTTTCTCTGATGTGTACTGCTCAAGGCTTTGCTCGACCCTGGGCAGTATTTCTTTTATCCTGCTCCTCACTGTGGTCTGTTCCTATTGCAGCCATGGCACAGCTCTGCGATAAATCCCGTTTTCTGCCACTTTTCCAGCTGTGGAAAATACCCCTCTTGATGAGCCAGCTGTTGCAATTAATGACAATTACAGCCCCATTTAGGATCCCTCCTGCACGTTGGCTGTCTGTAGTGCTGATCCCAGGGTGGGGTGGAACGGCGGGGACAAAGCTCTACAACCTGATCTAACGTGCAGTCGGCCCTTGTAGGGGCAGGGGGTTGGACCTCCTGAGATCCTTACAACCCAAATTATTGTATGGTTCCAAATATAACCTTTTTTTTCCCCAAAGTATTCTTCAAAGAGATGTATAAGACTCCCTAAGGATGCGTGAAGCTTGTCCTCTTCTTTCCCATCTGGATTTCTGTGCTTCATTTTGTCTCCCACAGAATCCACACTTGAAAGCACAGCTGGGGTATTAGGCTTCTTTCCAAAAGAGTTAAAGAAATATCAAGTTCCACTTACTCTGAAACTTCTTCATTTTGTTCTGCCTTAGGTTCTGAGATGGAGAAAATGAATAATGACTTCTTCCATATAAAAAAATTGTAAATAAGTACAAAACAATTATAAGAACAAAAACAATAGTAATTCGGGTTTTACTTGAATGATTCTTTCCAGGCCTCTTAAATTTTCTTGGCTTATTTATTTAGAGAAAAAAAAAATAGAGGAAAAAAAAATTAGGTAAAGGATTGTACCATTTGCACTGTAACTTTTGAGAAGAAACTTGGAAAGGCAAAGAGGCAGACTCACCCCGGCATAATTTGATCAGATTTGGTGAAGATACACCAGGGAGTAATTTGGCCGAAGAAGCTGGTAATCATGTACCCCAGATGTTACAGTATTTGAGGGCAATGGTCCATAACAGCAGAAGGAGCAATATTATGCCCCAAAGGACCTATCAAGTGAATGAGATGTTAGAGAGGCTTTTAACACAAACATTGATTCAGTACTGGTTGCAAGATCCAAGTGTGCCTAAGAAAATGAAAGACTTGACTGGACCTTAACATTGTGGATTAAACCTACTGGTGTCTCTTTTAGAGCAACCAGAGGGCATTTTAATATAATTCCCTAACTGCCTATATAGAAATTGCCAGTTCAATATGCAAATGTCATTTCTATTTCTTTACCAATAGGCTTAAAACTTTTGGAATAATGTCTTCATGTATAGCTCAAAATCCTGCGATATTTTTGTCCTAATAAAAATGCTTAATGGAAGTTCTTAAAACACTTTAAGGTATTTATGGTAAGTGTATGTGAAAATATACACACATTTATGTATTTTGAAAACCAGTTGCCTAGTTTATCATCTGGAGGACAGAGGTCAGAGACGCATTAGAAATAGAACAATCATGGTCTGTACTCTGTGATTAAATATCAGAAGCAGTAACCAGCCACAGTGTTAAAGTCATAATATTCGAATAAAAATGACAGTTGCTCTTTTAAAAGGCTAATGAGGTTGTATGTGTATAAAGCCCTTCTGTAATTTCAAATCGGATGAAGACCTGCACGTTCTGATTCATGCCACCCACTCAAAAAAAGAGGAGACTTTCCAAATCTTTCATGTGCCCCAAAGTAAGCACTGAGTTTTTCTTTATAATCCAGACAAACTCTGAATCACTGGTGGCTCCTTCCCAGCAAACCAGCAAGTTTAAGCAGGCAGCTCAGTGGCTCTGACCTTTTGGGTTTCCAAGTTGTAAGGGACAAAGATGATGAACCTCAGAGGGAGTTTTGGTTTCCTTACTACTTCTTTTCGCTGACAGTGGAAAGAACTTCCTGGGCAGCTCAAAGGATCTGGTAGAGACGATTTACTTCTCCTGGTGACTGAATAACAAGGTATTTACATCCTGAGAAAATGTCATATGCACTTTCTCCTCTCTTAGCTGTTTGGGTTTTCTTTTTCCCCTGGTTTGTTGTTTTTTTTTTTTTGTTTTTTGTTTTTCAGCATTGCTCCTGAAAGGTCACATGAGTCTCAAATTCTGCTGTTCTTGGCAGCAGCTGCAGACTGCTCTGCTGTTGCTGGTTTTCTATGCACGGGTTTTATTTAGATTAAAAGGCAAAGTACATTCATTCAAGGCTTAGGCAGTTTAGCATAATTAATTGTACAATACAAATAATTTAATTAAGTTTAAACATTGCTGAATTAAAGTCCTCGGAAAGCATATTTACTGTTTTCACACTGCCAGACATACGCTCTCTGTCTTCTCTGGAGATTATTTTTTTCAGCAGACTCAGTCCAAAGAAGTGCCATGGAATAGGAACAGCCCCAAAAAACCCAAACCCTGGTGAGAGCACTTTGCACTTGTAAGAAGGGGGTCGAGTGCTCTTCCCATGAGACAAGTGATTCCCTGAGCTGTTGGATGGCCAAGGTTCTAAAAAGGCTGAAAGGATTCGTGTCCTTTCCTGCCCCTTCAATCTTCCTCTGGAAAGGTTGCCCTTGACCCAAATAACACTTATTTTATTGTTGCCTTGTGTTTCACACATCTGTCCTACAGAAAATGGATTGAACATGTCTGTCAGCCCCGTGTGGTCTCCAGACAACTATGATTTCTTCATTACTCGATTGGATGTCATTTAGTGACTTAAAAATAAAGTCTTCATCAAGTTGGCAATCCCTTGGGCTCATGAGTCCCCCAACACCTCAACCATTTAATCTAATTTATTATGCTTATAGAAATGAAGTGCTGCTGTCAGGTTGCACTGGGGAGAGGGGGCAAACGAGCTCCTGTGTGCTGTGAGGTCTTGGAGACCAAACCTCTATCCAGAGGGACCATGGCACGTCCTAGGAGAGGTTTGTCCTTAAACCAGCTCATTCCTCTCTGCTCAGTGACTATATTCACCTACATGATACGATTGCTGCTAGTTGTGCCGAGCACTGCATATTTCTGCCTTTCTGCTACTCAATAAAAAGGTTAAGAATGAAAGTATCTGCCAACTAAGGTATTTTCAAATGTTTTTGCAAGGTAGAGTCCAGCCGACAGAGTTTGTATTGACAGCTGGTAGAACGCTCACAGGAATGACACCTGCCCATTAAAAATACCCCTCTTGCTTTTCCTCATCCTCGGGGACTTCAAGGCTGCAAATCATTTTCACGAGAGATGTAACCTTAGATCAAGTTATGTAAAAATACATCACTTCCATCAAGTGAAATAATTTCAGGATGATACAGGAATATTAAACAACTGCCTTCCCGCGTGGCATGCATGGGAATTTTTGGAGCTTTCCTCTTACGTGTCTTCGATTGTTATTTCGTATTGTGACACCTGTAATTGTATACAGCAATCTAGATTTTAAAATCCTGACAAGGCTGCTCTGAGTTCCACTGCATACATAAATCCATCACAGCATACGAGATAGATTTTAAATTGATGGTACCACACCAAGCACTGAAATAAAAGCATTAGCAGCACTTATCCTTGTAGACTAATAGCTGCAAATGATTTTATGAATCATTAGTTCAGATCCTATAGTCCTACCCATTTGAAACCATTTCTAGATTAATGCTTTTTTGTCTGTGATATGATATTAATAGTCAGCTGAAAAGCACGCGGTTTCTATCAGTGTGTCACAGAAACATTTTAGTGACGGAAGGGAGTTTGTAGTATTGAAATCACTGATTAATTGCTAGGATTTGAATAGCCAGCATCTTTTTCGTGAGACTGTCTCCTGAGAGCTAGTGTCCTGTGAGAGGATCCAAATTCTGAGCATGGATTACCTGCTGCTGAGTAGTTATGTTTGGATGATAACTCTATTCTGCTCTCACGGGACCCCACCTGCAGTGGTGCCTCCAGCTCTGGGGCCATCAATGTAAGAAGGATGTGGAGTTATTGGAGCAGGTCCAGCAGAGGCCACAGAGCTGCTCAAAGGGCTGGAGCCCCTCTGCTGCGGAGACAGGCTCAGGAAGGTGAGGTTGTTAACCCTGGAGAAGGACCGGATCTGGGCAGACCTCAGAGTCCCTTTCAGTGCCTAAGGGGGCTCCAAGAGGGTTGGAAAGGGACTTTGGACAAGGGCCTGGAGTGACAGGACAAGGGGGAATGGATTTAAACTGGCAGAGGGCAGGGTTAGATTGGATATGAGGAAAAAATTCTCGCCTTTAAGGGTGGTGAGGCCCTGGCACAGGTTGCCGGAGAAGCTGTGGCTGCCCCTGGATCCCTGGAAGTGTTCAAGGCCAGATTTGAGCCAGCTGGTCTAGTGGAAGGTGTCCCTGCCCATGTCAAGGGGTCAGAATGAGATGATATTTAAGGTCCCTTCCAACCCAAACCATTCTGTGATTCTGACCAAACCTCCCTCAAATTTTATACCCCAAAACGGCTTCTTTAAATAGCAATCCAGTAGGAATCAGCACGTGGTATTTCACTGTTCAGTCCAGTTATTTTACAGTCTGTTGTTCCACTCCTTCTTGAACTTAAGGAAGGCTCACAGCAAAACCAGCACCAGCACAATGGCATCTTGCCTTTACCTGATGGGTGGGTGATGGTGGGTTATGGGACGTGGTGGGGGAGTGGCTGCAGAGGGTCCTTGTGTTTTTCTCCTGCACCCTCTCTAATATGGAGACCAGAGACCAGAGCCAGGACTTTGTCCTGTACATACCACAGCAAAGAAATGCTGAGATATATTTTCTTCATCATCGAAAAAATCAGATCATGAATTCTCAGTTTTGTGGAGAAAGCATTGTTTAGGCCTCTGCTCTTATATCTGCAAAAAAAAAAAATATCCACCATTACAGAAAGGTGAATATTTTTCCTGTACAGTAACTGTGCATTTAACCAGCCATTTTCCTGTTCAATCCAATTAGGTTTTTTTCCGCTTATACTTTGAACACCCTGTATTAAATGCCATCAGCGGTTTGCAGACATTAGCTGTGTAAGTCTCGTCAACATGAACTGTATCGTATCGATGAATCCTGATCCTGCTTTAAGAACTTAGCTGCTGTTTTCTACCTGCTCATCTCTCAAAATGCAGTGAAATGTGCTTGCTCTGAGTGGGTGTTTTCACAGCTAGTGACACAGACAGGATCCCTGCATGATGTGTGGGGATGTACTTAAAGGATAAAAGCACAATGAGGGCCTTGCATTCCGATGCCAGAGGTTCATTTCCCAGCTTTGGAAAATATGGCTGTGTTTCCTTCCAGCGTGTTACTTGTAAATAAAGGATGGCAATTTAGAAAATCAGTGTTTGTACTTTACTTTTTGGCTGCACCTGTGCCCTGGCCAGAGCTGTGTGGGTTTATCTGCCTCCCATTAGCAGGGAGATCTTGAACTTCAGGGCTGTGGAAAGGCCACACATCCTACTGCATTTACAAGAACATGTAGTGACAGGACAGGTGGGAACGGTTTTAAACTGAAAGAGAAGATTTAGATTAGATATTAAGAAGAAATTCAGTGCGGACTTGGTACAGGTTGCCCAGAGAAGCTGTGGCTGCCCCATCCCTGGAAGTGCTCAAGTCCAGGTTGGAAGGGGCTTGGAGCAGCCCGGTACAGTCAGAGGTGTCCCTGCCCATGGCAGGGGGTTGGAACAATATGACGTTTAAGGTCCCTCCCAACTCAAACCACTCCATGATTCTATGATTCCATACCTAGGGATTTCTGTAAGCCTGATAATCACAAAAGAGTAATTAATAACTGTGTAGAATGAGGAAAACTAATATTTAAGTGGCTATTTTAAAGTAAATGAGTCTCAACTCCTATCTTTTGGCTTATAAGGTGTTTAATATTCATGAAACTAAAAGATGCAGTAGAATTGGGTAAAAAAATAAAACCTGCTGTGTCTGCTGCTATTCAGGGAGGCATAAAAACACTTGTGTTTTCCACCTCCTTGTAATCCTCTCTAGAGAATTTGGGGTGACTGCCCTTTGGAGGTGCATCTCTGCTCTCCATTAAGCACACAGAGCCAGGGAGATGAAGCTCCTCATCATGCATATTTAGACAGTGATGGTATGATGTCACGTCTACACCACGATGGATCCGTTGTTACTTAATTGGCGTTCTTTATCGTGCTGCTGAATCCAGGAGGATCAGAGGTTAGGAATAACAACGTGATATAAGGACCTGGCGTGCTGGAGGGCTGACACTTGAAAGGGATGCACTTTCTGTAATGATAAGGTCTTGCAAAATGTTGTTTCTGCTGCATTTAGTTTGCTTCTCCTTCCACAGTGGTTAGTAAATGATGTTGAATTTTTTTTCTTCTGTATCCCAAATGAGAGACCAACCTCCACTTATACCTCATTTGAAACAAAACTTAGAACCATGCCTTTTTTTTTTCTTTTCGTTTTCTTCTACTCTATTCTAAATTTCTAGGCTACAGTGCTAAAAATAATAGAAGTCTGTGTATTTACCAGTCACCTCTAAATAAAACTTGCAGCCATGCCTACATTTCTAAGTCGCATCATATAATCTTACCATATAGTAATAGATGCAGAGGTCAGATTCTGCTATTGAGGTGTGAGCATTTTTTAGGTAGATAGATAATTTTATATTTAGATCCTGCCACCAGACACATTACTCAGTCTCTGTGCCACAGTCCTTGAGCACACACGGGCTGACATTGATATCTGCCGAACGTGCTGCCGAGGGTTCAGGAGAGTTATCTCCATCATTATGTGCCTCCGTGCTTTCTAAACAAGCTGTAGGAACAAAAGGGGGGAGAAATGCAAGAACAAGGTTTCTGGAGGATGGCTGTGTAAACCTGGGAAGACGGATGGGTGTTACATCCAGCACACGTGCTCGTATAGGAGGCTCCTTCAGGCCAATGTGACCCACATTCTTGCTGGAGGAGACAACAGCACAGAGTCAATGTCACACCCTCTCTTCCTAAGCTTTGTTTTCTTCTTTTTTTTTTTTTTTTTCCTCCATTCAGGGCTAATCATGGAGGGATCTGGTGTCACATAAATTAGAAACCCATCACTTTCAGCATCTGTACCAGAATTTCCACCAGCTGAAGATCAGTCCTTGAGCCCTTCCAGAGGCTGGCAGGGGGTATCACATACCTGAGTCAGCCTTGTCTAGTTGCCTTAATCAATTCCTGAACACTGTGCTCAAACATATCATGATATTCATCAATTCCCCTCTCCAAATAAGCAAGAAAAATTCCAGGAAGGTTTTTCTGTCATTACTGATGTTCATAATGTAGTGAGATTGATGGATTGCACTAAAATCCTCACTGTGGCAATGGCCCATTTTGAGACACATTGGAAAAGAAAGCAGGTTTAGTGCAGGGGTTTGCAAGAATATTTAAAGATGTTTTGGTGAAATGTGCTGGGTTTAGAAGGGATAAGGGAACATTAGGAAGAAGGAAATGTTTGAACAAATGCGTAAATCATGACATCAAAATCCATTCTGAGCTTGCAAAAAAAAAAAAAATATTTTTTCAAATGTATCCCTTTTTAATGTAATTTTTATATTTTGTAATAAAAAGTGTACTGTGTTGTGGACAGTATTTGGAAAAACCTTAATGGTTGTCTGACACACAAAAGCCTTACAAACAAGCCTTTAAAGAGCTTGCCAGTAAATTTAAAACATGGGATTGCTTAGAAGTACTTATAGTGATGATTCTATATGCACATGTTTTTGTAAAAGAAAAATTAGTTTTCATATATAATATGTATCTATAAATGAGAGAGGAACAAAGCACAGGATCGAAGTAAATGAGCTTTTAGATCATACAGTATGTTGGGGAAAATGTAGCATTCACCACTATTATTTGTATCTATATATTAGTTAAAGTTTATGGAAAATGTGCATGTAACCATAAAAAAACCAAAAAAATCAATCTACTCGTGTTCCACAAAGGGCCACTACAAAATTGTCCAGTTTGCTTTTATTTATCACTAAAACCGGGAAAATTTCTTACACAGTAGAGGAAAACATGTCTTTGGAAAGATGGAAGGTACAGTTACTAAATCCCAGCAAACACAACTTCCAAAACTGAGCTGCCGCTTTTGTCCCAGCAACAGCATTTCACCTTGAAAACTGTTTTGTGATCTTGAGCATGTGATGCTCAGTCCAGCTGTCTTGTGTGGTCAAGAAGATCAAACTCTCAGGGACTTCCATGTAAAGGGTCACACAAGGCTTTCCAGTCTGCTTGAGGCAAATCTGAACAAGGACAGCAAATCAAACTCCTGAATCCTCTATCAAAAACTCTAATTTCTGCCTCCAAGATCATCTCTGCTATATTTTATTTTTTCCCAGGGATGTATCAAGCTTCCTTTCAAATCAATTTGCCTATACCACCTTCTTTGGGCGGTCTTCAAATTGTCAGAAATCTCCTCAATTCCAGTCTAAATTTATTCATGAACAATTTATAGCCCCTCGGTCTTATAAGAGTATCAGCCTTCAAAGTTAAATAATTCTTCTCCCTCCCTGCTGTTTACTTCCAAACGTACCTATAAAGAATAATTGTATCCTCTCACAGACTTCATTTTGCTAGGCTAAACAGACCAAGCTCTTTTTAATTTCCTCCTCCTTAATCATCCTACTGGGACTTGGCTGTATTTTTGCAAACCGAGGTATGTAGAATGGTTCACAGTTTTCTGCACTGCTAATGCTTTGCGTGGAGGTCTTGTCTCTGCTTTAAGTTTACCTTCATGAGTTGTCTGTTACCAAATTCTGCAAACAAGAGAGTGTACTGGCAAGTTAATTTTAAAAACTTACTTCTTATCAGAGTCAGGAATTATCTGTTTGATTGCAATGCCTGTTACTGCCTAATTGCTTGGGTTGGACTCGAGTCTTTGCATTCAAATATGCAAAAGCTTCTGAGAACCCTGACTTCTCTAACTAGTTTTATTGCTGGCTGTTCAAAACAGTTGTGTCTTCACTGTAGAGATGCAATTTTTATGTTGAATCATGGCTGCTCCAAAGCCACCCTAAGCAGGCTTAGACTTGCTATAAACAGAATAACAACTCCTGTGCTGTCCTCCTTAATTTCATCAACCGTGGCATAGGACAAATTCTTCAGCGTGTGCTAAGAACCATAAACTTCCAGTTTCACCTACGTGTTGCTCATTCTGCAGCTTATTCTCCCTTTGACACCTCGCCTGGTTCATCAAATTAATTTAAATCCAATTTTTCGCTAATTGGGTGATTAGACAGCATTCGCTGTAGTCCTTCTTCTATCCTCTAGGATTTTCACCCAGTGCAAGGAAACATTGTTTATGTTGTCCCGCATTGCATAAATATTTGTGATTGAGTCTTAAAATCTCGTGTGTCGAGTACAGTGTGTAACATCAGAAATGCAAAAAAAGGCACTCATGAGTCTCCTTCCGTGACCTCATTTGGTGCTGATTAGGTGACCTGCCAGCCAGCTCCATGGCCAGTCAGTCATCTTATCCTTTTCTGCCTGCTCCTGAAAGACCAAGTGGGTAAGGGGTGAGTCTGTCCACCAGCAGTGTGGGCTCTGTTGCCAGGTCTGCCTGCCACGACCTGCCCGACCTTCCGTCACCGCAGCCACACATTTGGTAAATTACAGTTATCTGTGCCCTGGCAGGGGCTGGGGACCGTGGTTATTAAGAATTAGAAAGAGCAGAGAAACGTTACAGGCAGTCAGTGGGAGAGCTGAGGCAATAATTCCTGGTCTCTTCACCTGGACCTCGGTGCTCTTTGTGCTGAAGTCAAGCGTGTTGTGGCGAGCGGCTCTTGCAGCAAATATGAGGCATTTTATCATTTTCTGCAGGGGCAGGCTGCAGAGGTGCAAAATTCATGACACTCTCCCACATGACACGTGGCAGGTCTCTATATAAGTGTCTTCAGACTCCCAGCCCTACGCTTTAACCTCTGGCTGTTCATTTCTCAGGGCTCCCTTCTGGCTGAGAGGAGGGATTGGATGAGTGACCTCCGGGATGAACAGAGAGTGTTGGGGCAGGGAGGTGTGATGGATCATCTGCCCCTGTGCACTGGGCTGGGGGGGCATGTTGGAGCATGGGATGGAAGGGAACCTGGCTGGGGATAACCACTAGGTCAACCCCAGGCTGGTGATAGTGGGTGGCTGAGTAGAGCTACAGAAAGGTACAGATTCAGGATGAGTAGAGGGTGCAGGGACATGGCATTTTCCTGCTGAATGAGGAATGAGCTGAATAAGATTCTTCTTCTTTTTCTCTGTTAGAGATGGGCACTAAATGAAGCTCTCCTTTGTATTCGTGCTCTTACAAACAGAAAGGATGCATGAAATTATATCTGTGTTTTCAAAAGCTAAATGCTGCTTTGCCAGAAATAAACTCCAAGCCCTTAACATTTCATATTGGACTAATTAGTATCAATGGAGTACTGTACCAGTGAGAGGCCACAGGAAATTGTGCTCCTGGACTGTCAGCTGCTGGGAGCAGAGACATTTTCAACATCAAGTCAGGGTTGCCTCTGCTTGGCTAGTACACCAACATTACAGTAAGAGGCTACTTCTGTGCCTTCCCCCATCCTCTCTGCTGTGCCCACAGTCAGTGGAAGGATGCTCACTAATTTCATTAGGCTTCAGCTCTTGTCTTAAATGATCTGAATGCAGCCACTTGACTGTAATTCGTTTGTAGTAGGTGTTCTGAAGAAATTGAAGCCACCCTTGATTATGAAATCCACCCCTTATTCACAATTCATTAGGTGAATAGAAGATACAAGGGAAGGTGCTTCCTACAACAGTGGATTTCTGTTTTGATAAAGTTAATCACGCAGTACATGCCTTAAAAATCCCCAAACCAGACATTTCAGAAGTGTGATGTAGGATAATCAAACCTAACTTAGGAATGCACACTTCGGTGGAATCACACCTGAAAAGAACTGGTGGATTTTTAAGGAAGGAAAGAGTGTTTGCTCTGCCATCATCCAGGTGTTGATGGAGCAGTTGTGCTCTGGGATGTGCTTTGTGCTCTTAATGACGTGCTGCTGGAGAGGCTGCAGGTATCTGTGGATGCCAGTATGGTTTTCCTACCTTTCACCACACCACACATGTTTCACCCCCCCAGGGTTTGTGAGAAGTTACCCATACAGGGGTACCTGCTTTTCTGGAATGTGCAGAAAACTGGACCTCTGAAGACATCAGATGTCATCCCATTTGTTATAAATGCAGAAGGGTGTTCGAGAAACACGCAGGGGATGAGGTGTTGATTGAGCAAAGGCAGTTCCAAGTCCCCTGTAAACACATATCAGAAGGTGAGATATGTGAGACATGGAAACCACCTTCTTCCAAACTGGCCCCAAAGGGTACCCAGCATGATTCACTTGCTGGGTGGTTCTGTTTTCTGCTTTATTTGTGACATTTTGATGTGTGCAGGATAAAAGAATGGCTATTATAGGTAAAGATGATGCCATTTATTTAAAATATTTAAAAACAGTAAAATGTGGATTCCCCCCCTCCCCCCCCGGTCATAACTGCAGTCCCCTGCAAAAGGTAAGCTGGAATCAGCTCCCCACAGATCCATGTGGATGATCTTGTGCTTTGTACATCTGAAGGCTGCTTTGTGGAGCTACAATTGGAAAAATTCTACAGAAAAGCATCTATGTGTTAAGTGCCAAAGCCTTCAGGCTGAAAGCAGCCCTTGGAAACACTTTTCTGAAAGCCCATATTGACAGACTGAGTTCTAAGCACAGTTACACTGATTATATGGCACTATAGTCTCCTTTGGACTAAAATACACCGCTATTAGATGGATTTTTAGTCAGGTGTTATGTGAGTCTCAAAGAATGACGACCAATATACTAGAGCAGTTAGGTTTTCTTTTCTATTATTAGAGATAACTTTCTCCTGAATATGGAAAGAAGGGTGCATTTTCCACTGAAAAACTCCTGCATGAAAGACATCAGATAGCAGGGGCTGGTGTGCCTGGAACAAGACACACTGACAGCAGAGGAAAATGGGGTCACAAAATACCAGCTATTCATCTTTAAGGGGTTCTCCTACTACCCATGTGCTGCTATTGTCTCCCTTTTGCCACCTCCTATGTCTTTAGTTATATATCATTGTCCTCAAGGCTCAATTTTTCTTAAAGCAATTCTCCACTTTTTTCTCAGCTGCTCTGTACAGCTCCTGCCACAATTAGAGATTCACACTCGGGTCCTTTCCTCCCACTTGTCTCTGGTGAGGTATTTACAGCATCCTGAATAACAGCCATGGATTTGCATGCTCTAGGTGCAGACTGTGGCACTGATCATCATCATTTCACTGTCGTGGTGTGCATCTTTAACCTTTTGTTTTATCCATCTGTTGTCTCTGCTTCACCTTATGCTTTGGTTATGAAATTGTTGCTGTGGGGATGGTGTGTCTGGGATCGCTGTTAGTCCAGCACTTGGCCTACTCCAATCCTAATCCCAAACCAGAGCTTTTTATTGTTGCTGCAGTGCAAATACATTGACAAGGTCAGGCCAGCTGTTATAAAAATTACAGCCACCTTTTTTCTGTCTTTCTCTGTGCCAGTGCCCTTCCCTTTCAGAGAGGAATGCTGTTTATGTGCCCTCAGTTGGAAAAAGTTCTTCACTGTAAGGGTGGTGAGGCATAACAGGTCTTCCAGAGAAGCTGGGGGTGTCCCACCCTTGGAAGTGTGTAAGACAAGGCCAGGTTGGACAGGGCTTGGAGCAACCTGGTCTAATGAAGGGTGTCACTGCCCATGGTAGGAGGTTGGAATGACATGATCTTTATGGTCCTTTCTAATCCAAACCATTCCATGATTCTTTTTATCTCCAGTGCTTCAGCTCTGTGAGCTTTTAGCACCTTCTTTCCCAGTGAGGTTATTTCTGTAGTTTATTTCTGGTACCCTACATTGATGTCTCCTAGCCAGGGAGCACGGCTGAGGTGTGGGGAGTTTCTCTCATGGCTCAGGAGGTCATTTGGGTACCATTTGTGGTCCTTGTCCTTTCACTTCAAAACCTTTGGCGAGCCCCACGGAGATGCCATGGACAGGCAGAGCTGTGATGATGGATAATCCTCATGCCAGCAGTCATGGGTAAAGGATTCCTTCCCCTTCATGCATCTGTAAGTGCCTAGCAACTGCTTTCCTCTGGGTTTTGAAGCATCCTTTGCAGGCTACCATAATTGAAAAGGTTAGGTGAAATGGCTGGTGAATTTAAAACTGATAGCATTGTCTCCTGTAATTTCTTTGTGCTTGTTAATGAGCCTTCATCTCCTTCTATTCCTATCAGGGAGGTAAAACAGTAGTGGAAGTTGAGATACACAGAAAGGCTTTGACAAAAGCCAGTCTTCCATGAAATAGAATCTCAACTTTAAGGAAAAGATGACCCACTAATAAATTACATTCCAAAATGTGTCTTCACATAATAATGCATGAAGTCTGATTTACATAAAAACATGTCTGGGAGCACTTAGGCTCTCGATGTTCTGCAGCAAGCCAGGATCTCTTTCAGAAAGACAACCGAGAAGTGTCCCCACTTGCAGTCTTAGAAAACTGATCACTTTCCTATGTCCCCTTTTCTGATGAAATTGTTTTCCTAAGATTAGTCTCTTGACAGACCGATGCAGAGGATGCTTGGGAATACTGGAGTCTTGGAATACTGTATAGTTCCCTGCAGTACCATGGAAAGTCCTGTGCACCTTTTGACATGTGTGGTCCCTGGCAGGGACCACACATGCAGGTTTGAGCCTTTAGAGAAAAGAATGAGAAGCTCTTTTCCCTGGAGGAATATCATAGGCAGCAGAAGTAAGTGATGATGCCAGCTAATGCCAGTCATGATTAGGGTTTGTAGGAGAGCACCCGTTATGGGATTACTCACGCTTCTCCTCCGTGCCGCGAGAGGCTCTGCCTGCCTCACACTTGATGTGTTCACTCCGAGTGTGCCTGGGGTGGGAGCCCTGTAATAGGGCTGTGCACGCAGGTGAGCCTGCAGGAGATCATCAGGACAGCAGATTTTTAGCAAAAGTTTGGCTTTGGGGATCTGCAGCAGCTCTGCTGAAGAGCAGCCTGGTACAGACCAGCACAGATGCGGTGAAAGGTCGTGGTGCCCCACTTTCAGAGGGGCTCTCGGGCTCTGCGTTGAGCAGGATTTCTCCCCATGGACTCTGTTGTCTGTAAATGGCACCAATTCTCTCCAATCTCCGCTCCTGGCCAGGTTTCCATCAAGTCTGTATTTGTTGATTAGGCTTTTTCACTAGGAAAGAGCAGTTACAGAAATACAGTGAACCCATAAGGTATGTGAGTCATGTAAAGATAAAGAAAGCAACAAAAAGAAATTATTTCCTCTATTTTTCTTCGTGATTGTGCTTTCTAAAGGTAAAATGCTTTCAGAAAGAGCTGGGAAATTCAGATGAAACGTCAAATGAATTAGTATGCAGCCTTAGTATCCATGATTTCTTAATCCTTCCTTAGCCTAACATCTCCCCAAAACAGCCTTATGAGAAAAGCAGACCAGGAAAAAAGGAGCATATAACAGCAACTTACAGGTTTTCTCAAAGGTTAATTAATTGCAATTAACTGTGAAGTACTGCAGCATTGAACAGTAGCTTTGAATTTGATAATGAAAACCAAAAAAAAGGAAAAAAAAGAGAAAGAAACAAGGAAAAACCCATATGGACAATCCTGGGCTTGCAGATGTGGGTTTTTTCCTCCCTTCTTGGTAGGTTCAGTTTGCAAACTTAGACAATTTACAAATATAATTACAGCCAAGAATTAATTTAGGGGTTGTGCGGTGTGGTGGAAAGAACAAAATGTTTTCATTAAGAGAGTTGAGACCAGCAATTCTGTAAAGGACACAGTGAGCAAGACTGTACCCGCAAAAAGAGGGTGACTTTAAATGAGACTGGCCCCTGATTTATGGTCTTTTGTGTTTAGACGCTAGAAGTAGACATTGAATCACTAGTAAAAAGAATGGAAGGTTCTTTTTTTTGCCTTCAGTTACCCTAGAAGAATCTTCTCAGAAAATGAGCTGTCTGATTTGGGTGGTTCCCCAGAAGGATGTGTGTCATGGAGTACAGAAACAGAGCTGGGATAGTCACTGGGAGGAACTGGGACCACTTCTTCCATCTTCTTCTCTTTTCCAGTTCAGTGCTCCGGAGAGACTGTTGTTTATGAGCATTCCGGTAGTGCCAGGAAGCTCCAACCCAAACTGTCGTGGATACGTGTTAGGGGTCAGTTTCCAGCTCAGACCACTCACCGGTGTACGAGGTGCAGCATGGAGTCAGTGGGAGATTAAGTGATTTTTTCAAGGACAAAATCAGTGGCAGAGTTAAAAACAAACCCAGAACCCTCTCCGTCTGTACTGGTGTGCTGTTCCCTCCCTCTCATCTCTCGCTGCCCCTTGCCTGCGATGATCTCGATGTCTGAGCTGGTTGTTCACCTGAAAGCACCTACCTGGTAGCTTGGAAATGCATGGCCGGGAGTACAGTGGTGCTGTGACACCTCCAGGGATGCTGCAGAGCCTGTGGTGAGCAGGGTCTGGCACCGATGAGTTGGAGGCATTCGGGGCAGGGCCTCCCCCCTTACCTTGGCTTGAAACAAGAGTCTCACCGAGCAGGAGAATTCACTTCACTTGCTTTCTCATCTGCTGAAGTAATAGGGTCAGATCAGTGGGGAAAGCAAAAATTAGTTTCAAGTTTCCTGGCTCCCCGAGAAGGCTGCTCTGTGATGTGGTTACAGCTCCCAAACTGATGTGTTTATTTTACAGCTGCAGCTCTGAGTGCACAGAGCAGGGTTACACAACAAGAGCAGCAAAAGTTTAAGGGAAGATACTTAGATAATAAACTGAAAGTTAAAATAACAGGCTGCAGGTACACAGAGATATGTGAGACATGGCTGGTCGTGTTTGTTCATAACAGAATCATCCTGTCATCATAAAGGATCCCCTGAGCCTTCTCGAAGTCTTATTTCAAAATTTATTGCGCTATTTTGCATGTACAAGGTTAAGGAAATCAGCACCATCGCCAGATGGTTGGGGAATTGTGCCATCCTGTTGCTGTCTTCCCTATTGCCAATAAATTTGGTGGCCAAGGCAGGGCACCAGATGCAAGATGCTGCCAACTGGGCCAGGTGTGGAAGTGAGAGCCTGGAGCTCCTCTGGGCCGCTGCTGGTCCCTGGGAACTGCCCTTCTGGTTTGACTGGTAATCTCCATAGTACAGAAGTCTCTGGTGTGAGAGCACAACAGGGATGGGATCAGAGGAATCAGCGCTTTATCCACCTATTAGAGGGAAGAAATATTGCCGGTGCCACGAGGTTGTTACAAAATGAATTAGATAAAGAAGAAAAGTCATATTCAATTAAATCATGCCCTTTTTCTCTTCTAGACAATGTGACACTGAGGATATGCTTCACAGTTTATAGATTTGTATAGAAATTGGTGCTAATAGTTCAATTTTGTGTAATTATCGTGCTAGTAACGTTGAAAATGAAGAATCTGAGTAGAGGGAGGAGGAGACAATACTTCTATAAATACTTAATATCCAAAGGAGGCAGATGGGGTAAAATTATATTTAGAGATTAAAGATAAAGCAAAGAACCACTGCGATCTAATTCCAGCTCTGACCCAGAGTTTCTGTCCATCATGAGATGCCACTAAAGCTCACTGGGTCTGGGTTATTTTATTTTTTTAAAAAATCTTTTACATGAAGATAATACCTTGCTATCTCACTGGGGCTTTGTGACAATTCGTGCCTGTATAACGCTTTGAAGCAGAGCTTGTAAAGTGTTAAGTATTATTAAGATGAGATGAGGAGAATCTCTTATCTCAAACATCAAGTTCTTCAGGGATGGGGAAGGAGGCAGTGATCTATTATCCATAATACTCTTCAGACTAGGTTTGATCACTCTTAGTGTGATTCAACAAAACCCTGTTCAACTGTGGACAAATGGACATCTCTATTATAAGTGATGAAATGGAAACCTGGATAAAGGCAGAAATCATCCAACACTGTCTTTGATCATAATCTATCTTTGCCTCAAAGGAGAACATAATAACACAAATATATTTGCAGAGGTAATCCAAAAATAACTTCTACTGTTGTTCTGCCTGCATAAAGCCATCAGGAATGTGCTCAGGCAGTTGTTGTTGTTGTTGACAGCCTTGTGTGGTGTTGCTGTGCCAGTTAAGAGGCTGCCAAGCAGCTCACGGTGGGCGCCGTATTCCAGAGATGTGATCCCTGTTTGCAAAATTTGTAAAGTGCGGAAGCACCTTTCGAAAAGGTAATGAAGAATTATGATAAGCTGTCAGTTGGTAATGATAAACACTGCTAGACCATCTCTGGGTTAATTTAAAAAAAAGTAAATAAAGCCAGGTTTACAGGGAAAAGCTTGTTGCAGAGAAAAACATGGGACGGAATTGGCTATGGAGTCAGAAAATAGCTGGGTGGATGCAGGTAAGTTTCAAGCAGTAGCACAGATTCTCATCAAGTCTTTGAGGAAGAACAGGAGGGAGTAATTTTGCATATAAAAATGTGCTTGTCTGTCAATAACTGTTTTCTGAAGCAGCACAGAGACTCACTGTAACATTTGGAGGCTGTGCTTTGCTCTTTCAGCAATTTGAGCTTTCTGGACATTATTTCAAGGTCACCCATCACTGTCACCCCTGATGTCAGTCAAATAAGCAGCATCTCTCTCACTCCTCCTCACTCTTTCTACCTGATACTCCATTCTGCATCCCTGTGCACAGAGTCAGCCTTTGCAGCCTTGGTGCCTTCTACTCGGTGGTTCAAAGAATAAATAAGACTTCAAATTCTTCTGATTTGCAAATCTCTGAGTATTGTGCTTTCCTTTTGAGAGAGAACTTCCTTTAAGGTAAAGAGTGGGGAATAAATGCAGTACCTAAACTAGATGTTTTATGTTTGTTTTCCTTGTGGAATCTGCAGCACCTTGGGAGACATGGGACTTGATGAATAATGACTGACCACTGCTGCAGTGCCACTTGTGTTATCTGTTGGAACCTATGCCTTCATTAGTTAATAAAAATAAACTAATGAAATTTACTATATCCATTTGCAAGGTGACCTATAAATTGTACCATAAATTCTTATCATAAATAGCCATGTACTTGAAAGAAGGAATGTGCTGATTGGAATGAAGTTTTTAAGAGTCTATGAACTCCCCAAAGGACATATTTCAACCAATTTTCATTAATAATTAATCATGACATACTAGTTCTAGAAGGTTAACAAGAGCATAGCAAGTATAACACTCCCAGAATTACAAGCTTTGGCTGAACATGGCATGAGATGTTGGCATCTTTTGCTGTTTTTATCTGTTGCAGCCACTGCTTGGGATGGGGATGAATAATGTTTGTTCTCTGTGCTTTCCTGCTTTTCCTGCTTTTCTTTGCAAAGACATTTTTCTATGTCACTAATGATGGCATCATGTAAGTGAACCTCTATTTTCTATATAGGAATATATATATATATAAAATACATATATGGGAAATACTAGTCAATGCATCTTTATTTGAGTTTTTACCTTTAAAGGTTTCATCTACTCTCTTGAGAATGATCCATCTCTCTGAGAGATGGCATTTTTGTGTGTCCTATCAGCACATATTCCAGGACTGTCCTAATTGCCTGTGTCAGGTTTTGCCATGCAGCCTGTGAGCCCCTCCATGCTCACTGAGGAATCCTTTCGGGATCCTAGCATGCTCCTTGTTATTGATGTATCGTCTTTTCAATATGCACTTTGGAGATTTCAACATACTAGAAGGTAAAATTGCAGACCGTAGAAGTTCTTAAAAGTCAGATTTTGCCAACCACAGACTTGTCAGAGGCAAGTATAAAGGCTAACGAAGGAAGAGTAATGGTATCTCGAACCTCGCAGTGCTTTACATTAATTGCTTGCAAATGCTGACTGCTGGCAGCTCTTCCACTGTCAAAGCATAATGGACTTGAGAGGCCAAACTTGCCTTCCTGCAATGTAGCAGTTTTGTAGAACGTATTCACAATAATTGCGGAGGACTTTGCAGCATCTCTGCCCACCTGGCGTGGTTTGGGAGGTCTGCAGGAGAGCAGCCTTCATCCCCGGGTGAGAGAGCAAGAGCAGGAGAGGAGCTGCAGTTAATTCTGCAAGTGTCCTTGGGTGGTCTGGAAAACCAGCAACAGGCTACTGGAGAAAGGACTGGTGGTGCACAAGGCCAAAGGCGTTGTTTGCCTGGGGTCCTCACGTTGCAGTGGGTGCTTTTCAGACACATAACCCCACCACACCAGGCACCCGGTCCCTGGGGTCGTTCACATCTACCCCTGCAGCTCTGGATAGTGTGAATTCCCATGTCAGCACAGGGGAGGGTGAAAGAGAATTAAATTCTTGGGAAGGTTTTAGTATTTGAAATCCCAAGCTGCCAAAGTTCAGGTGAAGGGGAAAAAAGTGCTTTTTGCCAGACTGATGGACTAAGGAAGGGCAGGTCCAGCTGTTATGGTATTGACTTATTATTTTGAGACTTAAAACTGAGCATTCACGCTCAGTTTCCTATGACAAAATAATTCTAGTGGGTAAAACAAATACAGACCATGCTTTACATTTCTGGGAGGTTTAGAAGGTTCATATTAGGAACATTTTTATTAAAAATTCCATTAAAATTAAAACCTGTTTAACATTTATACAAACACAAGATCACACAAATTATGCATTATCAGATCTAAACCCAGAAAACCCCAGCAAATGCTTTTGATGTAATAATAATAAGATAATTGCAACTAAAATTGTATAAATAGTACATAACCCAGTGTGTCACATCCACTTAAATTATCTCTTACCACATTTTCAGATGAACCCTGTAGAGATGCAAGATACAGAAAAAGAAAGTCCAATATTCCAGCCCTTCTGTTGGCTCTTAGAGTCATTTGTCTCAATTTAGCAGCGTAGTCATAGATGATACTCAGACAAAATACATTAGTTCAAAAACCAGAGCAGATGAATGGAGTTAAAATTCTAGACCTTACTAACTCAAAATATATTGTCTGTCTTTTTCAAGAGAAAAAATAAAGATATATTAAAGGCAGGGAAAGCACTGCTTATGTAGTCTTATAGATGTAGAACCATGGGGAGACAAGACAGGGAAAGACATGCCAAGTACAGGGATTCTGAGAGCAACAGTTTGGCTTCACTTGCCTTCTTTTTGTGAGACAGTTTCCAAGTTTTCAACAGGCTTCATTGGACTGCGGTGGTTTGTCTTGCTTTGTACATCACGGCCTACTTTTAGCCTTTCTGGCTCTTTCCTTTTACCCTGAAATTCATGTTGTCCTATAAACAAAGTGAATATGCAGAAATGGAAAGGCTGGCACTTTATCACGTGACTCTTTTGCCTTCCTGACTTTTTTCCCAGCTCAGAATGTTTTAGCGTTTTGTCTGTAGAGACTCGTTTGCAGGGCTTTTGCATATGAAGCCTGAGGAGTTTTTAAGAGCTGCTAATGGACAAGTTAAAACTAAAACAGCAACCATTAAGACTTTGGGGAGTATTCTGTTTATGAAACATGTTTTCAGCATTTCCTTTTATTCACTGGGAATCCTTAGGAGGTAGCACATGTATGTGTTCCAAGAAGCTGATGTTTAATTGTAACCCTGTGCTGTGAGGATGGAATGAACGAGCAATTGTGGCTTCTAATTAAAAGACTTGGGGAAAGTACCAGGAACAGTGAGGTTTTAAGAAAAGGAACTCCATTTTCCCAAACCTGTTAGCAATGGATAATAAAGGAGGAATTCATCATGCACCATGTGACATTAAAACCTTGCTTCTCTCTTAGGTGTCAGCCCCCCATAACTGGATGATTAGTCACTAAAATGGCTGCTGTGGCTTTGGGTGCCAGCTGTGGGAGTTGAGGCATCACCACTGTGAGTTTTTGGGAGATTAACTGTGGTGTGCCCAGCACAGCTCAGAAAAAGTTTTCCAGTTTGAGAGGCAACTTGTTTGGCTGAAGCCGATCCCTCTTTGACAAATGTCGTCTGCTGCCAAATTGCTCTGGGGAATGAGAGTGTTTAATAACACTGCACCAAGACTTTGGGAAGATGTAGAGGCTTGCAGGGAGCTTGTGCAGCATTGCTCATGGCAGAAACTCTCCGTAAACATCACTCCATTGGCACTGAGAGGTGTCCGTGTTAATCGGCTCGTGCTCATCTCTGTGACCAAAGCTTGACATAGCGGCAGGCTCAAGATTCCAGGCAAGGCTTCCATCAACTGGTCATTTTTGTGGCCAGTCTGCACCCTGTGCTGTGACAGAGGAGCTGTCTCTACCTGTGGCATGAAGCATTCATAAAAAACCTTAAAAACATCCTACTGACCAAGGCAGAGTGAACTGTGGCTCCTGCAGAACAGGCCAAAAGATGGATCAAGAGAGTCTTGTTCTTTTCTGTTTACTCAGATCATTGCCCTTATACAAGCTGGGCTTGTCCCAGGCTCATGTAAAATGTAAGTGTCCCCATAAAGAACAGAAGCTGATTACAATAATTATTTCTTTTTTAACACTGAATATTTGTTTGTTTTTTTTTTCAAAAAAAAGACGTAGGTTTTCCTAGAAGTTGCTGGAAGATGTAGGTAAAGTTATATTTGGCACATAAACTCAGATTAACACAAATTAACTTTGAAAGGATTTGAGCATGTCTAGGATGTTTCATATGTATGTGAAACAAAGAGTAAATGCTCCTTCCTTTTGTATTTAGACAGAAACGAGGTAGGTTTCCACCCTAGGCAACAAAAATCATAACTCTGCCAGAGCAATGGAGATAAGCTCATTCAACCCAACTGAAATGTTTTCGTTTTCAATACTTTTCTTATTCTGCATGAAGAAAATTATGTTGAAGTCTCAAAAAAATAAGCAAAATTACAGTTGCATAATGAAGCTAAGCTCTTTATGACTGGTAATAGAGGAGCAAGAATTTAGAGTTTAGTAAATTCATAGTGGTTTGGAAATGTTATGACAGAAAGAGGGCAATGCAGAGACAATAACATAGGAACTTTCCATCCTATGACTTTATGCTGCCTATGAGCAGATTGCGAGTTCTGGCTCAATCTGTAGCAGAAAACATATCTATTTTTCATTTTGCAATTATCAGAGAGATCAGAGGCTCCTATTTTTATAGATTTTGCTGAGGGAATTTGGCTAAGTTGCTCAGAAGCTGATCCCTGAGCGTTTTATGAAGCACGTGCGTGTACACACATCGAGCCACGACAGCCCTTTGTTCAGTGAGCAGCCTCACCCAGATTCACCATGACAAACCTTCCCCACCAAGAAGGACCAGCAAAGTGTAGCTCAGAGAATTTCCGTGGCTCACTCCAAGTTCCTTCTCAAGTCCTGGACCTCTCTCTGTCTCTGCCATTGAAGTCACCTGCCTCCTGCACGTGCTGCAGCCTAATCCAGCTGCAGACTCAAACACTGTGCAGCAGGACTTATGCAATCATTTCATCCCTTGTGCCTCAAAATTGGGCTGGAAGGCATAAATACAGAGAATAATGGTACTGGAGCTTTTCTAAACAAGAGGATATACGTAAGTTTGATCCCGGCAAAGGGTTGTGGGCTGTCAGGTGCAATTCGCCACGTTCCTGTATTTGTTTCAATTTGTTTATGCGTAATCTTGTCAAAGTGATTTTTTTTTTTCCCCTCTGTAAGGCTGTGTGTGAGTGGGAGCTTCAAAGTCAAGCGTACAGAAAGTCAAACATGACTCGGTGTGTTCCATCTGGAAGCAGCAGCTCTTGCACACACAAAGGGGAAAACGGAAACAAATGAAAACATCCTTCAGAGACAGCTTTTCTTCTGCATCAGGATCACTGGCTGTGTGATGCAAGGGGTGATTTCTGAGATATTCACAGAGAACAGTGAGAGCTTTGATATCAAATGTACATGGGCTACGTGATTTTAACACTCTAAGTGCAAAGGGAGCCATGGACTTGCATTGTTCTGTGGGGTTTTTTTAATAAATTAAGGATTATTACTAAGTCAAACGGATGCAAAGGTGCCCTGTAGTGGATGTAGAAGGCTCTGCTATACATAACTTAGCAGAGCATTTGAAATGCTGTTTGGCTTTCCCTTTGTGGATCATCAGCTGTTTAATGTCAGGTACTTTTGTACTCACAAAACAAAGCAAGCTCTTCTGTAGTGCCTCTTACTTTGGTGTTTCAGAGACTGACAGCTTGACAGAAGGTTTCTTATTTCTTACTTTTGTCTTAGCCCTTTCCTGGAACAGTTACCATGATTTGGGAACCTCTCTGATTTCCTTTGAGTACCACCAGTCCCCTCTGTGTCTGCTAAATGGGCACCGCAGCCACTCCATCCATCAACATCTCTTTTCCTACAAACTCTATGGAAATCACACAGCAGCTCCCATATCCTCCCCCCACCCCGAAAACAGAGAACAGTAGTTTGCCATAAAGAACACAGATGGTTTAGTTTTTAACATCTCTACAACTTCATTTCATTTGGGCTAGTGAAAGAAAAGACAACCTTTCATCATGGAAAAAGTTTCCCTGAATAGCTGCACTGCAGATAAAGTTTAGGACAAATAGGAAGAGGAGTTCTGCTTCACCTATTTCAGGCAAAAAAAAAAATGTGCATGTTTCTGCTGAACACCATTTCAGTGGTTTTTCATGTGCTCAGGCCTCTAGGTGGACGTAGGTGATGGGAAGGGGGTGGGGTTTTCCTTTTTCCAAGGCACAGAGCATCTGCAAGCAGCCTCTAGTAGAAAGGCCATCTCATCTTCAGCTCTGTATCACCCCTCCCCAGACTGTAACACTGAGCTGCAGAGTTGTTGATAAGTCATATCTCTTTTTCCTTCCTTCTTTGTTCTGGTTCAAACAGTATTTACTACTTCTCTAAACCAAGGTGCTTGTAGGAAATCTAAACCTCTGCTGTGTTTTCTTCAGAGCATAAAACAATATCTGCAACAAACTTCTTCAGTGTTACCTGCCTGAAAGCCTGGAAACAAGTCGGCCCCAGGGCTAACAAGGCAATCTCTCTGCGTTCTTCCTGCCTGGAAGTTTCTCTGCATCTCTTCCTCTGGGTGATCCGTGGCAGACCTGCTCCCAAGGATTGTTTTTTCAGTCTATTTTTTTTGCCTCATGTCAGCTGGCTGCTTCATAAGAAGGACAGGCCTTGAGGAGCAAAGACATAACCCCAAGCAGGCAGGTAACCAGAGTTACAAAAACAGGAGACAATGACAAAGCCTTCAGTCTCACCTTGTCTGACAGTCCACCCTGTCCCAAACCCTGCACTTTGTGTCCTGGCACATGGGACTTGCTCCCGCCCCTGATCCAGCTGGATCTGGAATTGGTCTCTCTGTTTCCACTCAAAGCTAAGTGATGTTCAGGCACATGACAGAGAAAAGTGGGAATGCTGTTATCAACATGAATGCTGAGATATCTGAGAAATAGATTACTTGTAAGCAGAATGTGGTGCAGCCCTGCAGATGCAGGTAAGAGCTGGTATTAGCACCAAGCCCGGCTCAGAGCTTGTGACTTGTGAAAAACTTTTGTCTAATGGAGGAAAAAAAAGCTGAAGCAATCAGTGCTTCAAAGTGCTGACTGGAAGAATAAACATTAAAGAGATAAAGAAGACCAGAAGGCAAAAGCAATCAGATTTGTAAAAGAGAGCAGATTCTGATTTTCTCTTATGGAAATAAATGCAATAAAAGCTTTCTAACTGGAGCTGTATAGAGTTGCAATATTTTTTATGCAATAGGAGAAAAATTGATGCCAGTGGTTCTTTTAATATTTTATGGAAATACTTCAGCAAATAAATTGAAGTGGGTTTTATTTGCAAACAGATGGTAAATGGGAGAACTGAAGCTTTTTTTTCTAGATATACTTTTTCTATTAGACGACATCACCCTATGGTTGAGTAGTTTTTGCAAATAGTGTTTAGATATCATTTAAATGTCAATACCTGAATGTTCAGGACTGAAAGTGTTAGGGGCTAGAAATGCTCTCTGTTGTTTCACTGCAGCACTGGACCTTGTAGCCACAAAACCCCATTTCCAGGGCTTCACAGGGAGGGAGCCTACAGGAAAGATAGAGGGGGACTTTTCACAAGGGCATGTAGTGACAGGACCGGGGGGATGACTTCCAGTTGAAAGAGTGCAGGTTTAGATTAGGTATTGGGGAAAAAAATACTACTGTGAGAGTGGGGAGGCCCTGGCACAGGTTGCCCAGAGAAGCTGTGTCTGCCCCGTCCCTGGAAGTGTTTAAGGCTAGGCTGGATGGGGCTTGGAGCAACCTGGGTTAGTGGAAGGGGTTCCTGCCCACAGCAGGGGTGTTACAAAGAGATGATCTTTAAGTTCCCTTCCAACCCAGGCCGTTCTATGAGTCTGTGAAGAAGAGTGGTGCTGGATGGGTCACGTATTTTGCATTTTAGTGTTAAGTGTCCCGAGATCACGTTGGCACCCTGGAGATTTCAGAGCTCCTGAGCTGGGACCGTCAATCTGACCTGCTGGCCAGCATTCAGGTCCTCTCTGCTGTCACTAATGTAAAGCCTGTAGTAGAATAAAACTGACAGTGAAACCGCAGCACATGCAGACATATGTGGCTTTTCCTTTGAAAAGCAAGGGAGCCAGTGCAATGTATTAAAGCAGTAATTTCCTTTTATCTGATGGGGGGGGAAGTTAACCCAACTAAAAATAGTCAGGGCATTTTGCCCTATGATCTCTTTCCATCCTATGGATCGATATGTCCTGAGCTTGCATCCTCTACATAAACAGCTTTCATGGGTGAGATGACCTTGCTGTGGAATAGATGGATCTTTAATCAGCAGTCCCGTGCAACAGTAGTATGAGTAGGGTGGAGGGTTACAGAGTTTATAAATAACTGAGTTCAATTAAATTCAAACCGAGATAAATCAGAAAATATTTCTCCAAAACCTCAAGACTTAATGATCAAGGAGGCATCTTAGTGCCATGGGAAAACCTTGTTGATACCAGCAGCATTTTACAAAAATTGGCAGTTCTTCTATTCAGTGGCTATTCAGGAGTTGGACTTGATGTTCCTTGTGGATCCCTTCCAAAGCAGGATATTCTTTGGTTCTGTAACTAATATGGGGTGGTGTGTTTTTGTTTGTTTGGGGCTTTTTGCTTGTTTTTTTTTGTTTGCTTGTTTGTTTGTTCATTGGTTTTGTTTGGTTTTGTGGTTTTTTGCATGGGACGGGAGAGTCAGGGCATAAAAATGCACCTTCCTTTCCAAATTTACCACTGACCAGTGAAGCTGGACAGGCAGGAGGAGCACACAGCACACAGGGATTGTGATGCAGTAAAAGATTTAGGGCTGGCAGTGAAACAAGTCTTCACACTAAATACCTTTGTTATTTTAATGTGCAAGGAAGATTTGTACTCTTAAAATTTTTATCCCGAAAATTAGTAATAACTGTTTATTGTTGGAAAGTTGTGGTTCTTTCATCAATAAAGTGCTGGGTATGATGTCCACAGTAAGTCATCGGAAGAACACTGAAACTAATCTGCATGGTTTTGTGCTTTGGTCATTTGATTGTCTGCTAGGAGAGTTGTATTTGTTTTTAAAATGAAGAATTATTTTATTTATTTTGAGATTTTATTACATGCAGGCTAGGCCCTGAATTAACAGAAAGAATAACCATTATTCTACTTTTCTTGTTTCCTTGTTATTTTTCTTTCTTCATAGTTAGGAAAAAAACTCTTTAGTAACATAATCCAAGAAGTTCACCTGAGGTGTGCCAAGTTAAGAGACAGAGGACAGATGGGATCAATATCCTTGTGCATGTCTGCAACATGTGGGATACATACAGGGCCCTGAGGTAAAAACCCTTCATGCATTTTTCCTTCCTGTCTGCAAGACTGCACCGAGTTAGTGCAGCAAGTAAAAAGCATTTGAAGTGGGCAAAATCCAGAGTGTAATAAGTACAAAAATTCTGCAGCAGGACATGCTCAGCTCTAAATCACATCTGGAGTATTCCAGGGCTGCTTTTTGAGAAAATGCTGCTGGTTCAAAGAGGATGATGTACTTCACACACTGAGGCTGCACCAAGGTGTGCTGCAGAATAGGTCTGGGAGCCCACAGTGGAGGTGATGCTCCAGCATTCAGCACCACACTGAACTTTTGTGATTTCCATGCTGTTGGAGAGTCACAAACTCTTTGTGACTCTCAGAGCATGATCCAGCCTGCCTGGGGAGAGGGGGGCTGATCATTAACCCAGGCCATTAGGACGGCCAGGTTCAGTCCAGTCTGATGGGTGTTCTGTCACACTTGCTTAATTTAATTTCTCCCTTAATGTAAACTTTTACCAAAACTTCAATTTACAATTTTCATACCAGCTTTAAGCAAAGTTCAAGGAGAAGATGTAAAGAATTAGAATTAGGTGCAATCTTTCATGTCCTGATTTGATTTTTGCCAACAGGAGAGCTGCAAAGGAGACAAAACATCCGTGGAAATACAGAATGCAAATTGCTCAGCACACAGAGAGTCCTGACACAAGCTGGGTGTTAATTTATTTAAAGCTCATGATATTGTAATGAATTCAGGGTTTGCTTGGCTTTGAGGGAGAAATCGTGCATATATCAGGTAGCAATTGGATATAATGTTCAACTGCTTATTCTGGCCTCTGCTATTGAGGATTAAGCCTGTGCTGCTTCCTCCTTCACTCTTGGAAAGCAGCAGCACAGTTCCTTGAGAGTAGGATCAAATCCTTGTAAAACTGAGCCCTGGAAGAAAGGAAAGAAGGACAGAAGTCCATTATGTAGGTGAAACAGCATCCTTTCACTGTCGGGCACACCACATCTTTTCGATCAGGTGAATCGCAAACTCGGAGGAGGAGAGGCTGAGACATTTAAATTTTATAGCCATATAAATTATAGATAGAAATCACTTCTGGAATAGAGTGAATTACAATTGCCATGTTCAAACCGACCATTCAAACGGCAGCTGATGGTTAAGTTTTGTGAGATGGTGATCACTGGTAATAGTCGCCAGTAATAATTTTATTTAAATTTCAGCAGTGTCCAGAGACTTCAGTTGAGCTCAGAGCCACTGTGGAAGCCTCTGCGCAAACACCTGACAGGAGACCTTCGCAGCATTTTAGAGTAGGAGATAAGAATTGTTATTATTCTCATTTTAGAGATTTAGAGAGATGGAGCAATTTGGGAAATGGCTCCCGGGCAGTCGAAGGCAGAGCACTGCACTGCTGTTAGTAAGCAAAGAGGAAATGCTGTCCATGCTTTGTTGACTGCATTTGAACTTTTCTGTAATTTTAAGTTATGCCTTTTCTACCTTAGCTTTTTGGAAGCATTTGGTGTTACAGTTCAATTAGTGAAAAGCTGTTTAAGTCCTTTGACAACTTTTTTCTCACATTTGCAAAGTTGCACATATATTAGCCCATAACCCCTGTTCAAAGACAACCTTGTCTTACTTAAAATGCCTGTATTATGGTTTTTATTCTAGTTTTATCTTTGAGATCAGTACATAAATATTGAAGTTTTCAACCCCAAGTCCACGTAAGCAAAACAGAAGAATAATAAATATAATGTTAAATTATACATGGCACAATGCTGTGTTAACCACTTTCATGTTCACCAAGCAAAGTAGAGGAAAACAATTTGTGTCTAAACAAGGGCAGCATTTTTACATTGTGCAGGTCACTGGAACACATCACACTCATTAGAAACACAGCAACCTCAGTAAGAAGTTGAATCTTAGATAAGCAAAGGCAAATCTCTAATGGGTAGTCTGTGAATGTATCAGCTGATTTGTAAAATGTAAATGTTTCATGAGTAATGGGGTTTTAAAGCTGATTTTGATTAATGAAATGCAATCTACTTATTCCTTCAGCAGTCAGTCAGCCTACAAACATCCAACCAACTAATTAGTCTGTTTAGGTAAAGTATGAAATCTGCCTATTGTTTAAAAACAGGAAAAAGGAAAACAAACCTGCTCTATAAGGTAAGAGCAGTAAGGAAACAACTTCCCTGGTGTGAATGACCTGATTAGAGAAGTACAGTAATTACACAAAACTTTGCAAGGCTTTGTAGTTCTAAACATCCTATTTCAATCTCAAAGGTTAAATTATTAAGAGGGAAAAATGGGGGCAAGCAAAAATGGCATCTTTATATTTTGCAGACTTTTGCAGACTAAGACAAACATGGTGTTGTGAAATTGGGTGAGGTCACGAATCTTCCAGTCAGTTAAGTGATCACTAAGGTAGACAAGGTCATAAAGTCTAAGGAGTCTCGTTTCTTGTTTCATTTTACATCCGTGCCCTGGGTGTGATGTTGTGAGCGTTGCACACTGTGGCGTTTGTGAATTGGATTCCTGTGATTGTGGGCTGGAAAAGACACTCCCAGTTAGAACTTGCTGACAGCCATTGGCACAGATGTTACCCGTGCAGGACCACCGGTTTTGATGTTTGTGATACTCTCAATGGGAAGCATTAAAATGGATTTGGCAGATTTTGTTTCCTCCGGTTTTACCATTCTGCCGAGTTCTGTTTTATCTTGGCTATCCCATTAAAATAAGTGGACTAGTTCCAAACATGTGCAGCTCCAGCATAATCCTCTCCCAGGGATGCAGTCTGAGAACTGCAGGTGATTAACACCAGTGCCTGAATAAACCATCTACCCTTGGGTTATATTGTTTCCATACCTTGATTAATAAAAAAACAGCCTGAAGAAGAAAGGTTATGCTGGACTTTCATCCTATACCCATGTCCATAAAATGTGGCAATAGGAGAGTAAAGATACTTTAAAAGGCAGTCAGATGATACCTTTGTAGGGCTAAGAGAAGGGTGGGTGGTAAAGACAGTCTGGAGAAGACATATCTCATCGCATTCCCAAGAACTCTTTAGTTCTTTGAAATAATGTAGTGGTTGGGCTGTTCCACTGCAATCCCTGGCATTGCCCTCTGAACCAGAGCTTGTAATGGGGCCTGAGATTAGATGTGGTCAGACACATGCTTAAGATCATTTCTCAACAGTCAAACGATGTCGGAGCTGTTAGAACACTTCAGAAAGGTTCTATTTCATCTATACATGTTTGGCCACTGATGATGAGTATTAGTCCTACTTCACTGAACTATAGGTAAGTTTTTCTGTCTGTGTGACAGCTCCTCTGCTGCAGAAGGAAGATTCAGTCCTTCAGCAGCGGTAGGGGCTTTCTCTGTTGAGAACTTTCTCTGATTCCTTTTCACATGGTCTCAAAATAAATCTTTTTGGGCTTTTTTTTTTTTTTTTTTTTTTTTTTAACAGAATATCTATCTTATTTGTCAGTATTTTTTTCAGATACATTTCAGATCCATCTCTTTTCCTCTGGCCTCCTATTTCCCATTAGTTCTCACAATAACACCCGTTGATTGTTCTGTTCTGGTAGTGCCAAGACCACCCTGGCAGTACATCAACTGTTTCCCTTAGGAAATGCATTACTTCTTCCAGGAAGAGAAGAAAATAGGAAAAAAAAAATATATATCTTTCCATTATATTTCTAAACCAATCTAAATTATCTGCTTCAGTACATGTGCAGACAATACAGCAGAACAGAGTCAAACCTGTTTTCTCTTGTTTCAGAGATTTTCCATTACTGTGCATCTTGATAATTTCTTTAAGTGAAGAAACTTCTGCAGGAAACGTCACCCAGACTCCCTCTATTTCTCCATTTTGTGTGATCAGAAAGATTTGGTACATAAACACCATTTCATCCTGAAACTGTACTAATCCACATATTATTAATTTAAGTGTTTCCTCAATCCTGCTTAGGATGGCTTTGGTAAAAGATCCTCTGGCTGTTATTCAACACGCTTATTCTGCTAATATTTTCATGATTATCCCATTCTGTCTCTTTTGGATGAGAATTAGGATTTATTCTCCAACTACTCTGGAACCTTCTCACCCTTTCAAATATCCCAGGGGGACCTTTCATAATTCAGTTACTGTTCCTCCGCAGCTCTAGCTGTGAAAGCTCAAGCAAAGCTGCTTAGCAAATAAGTGAGCTCACTGTAGAAATAAAGAATCGCTGGATTCACCAGGCTTTTATGTTTGACATATCAGCACCACACGTCGTTTTGCTGGGGTCTCCAGTTCCTCCACTTCCTCTCAGCATCTGCGTCAGCAAAAATGGCTTGTCAACCAAAAAGTGACATAAGCCAAGTATCCTGCCCTTTGCTTTCCATTGATATGTTTGTAAAGTCTTTTAGAGTGTTTCTGTTTTCTCTCCCGTGAGATGCTTTCAGCACTTACCCAGTCTTAATACTTTCTGAGCATTCAAAAGACAGCAGCTTTACATCAGAAAAGGTTTATAGTTAAGTACAAGTAGTGAAATGTTGCCATCTTTCCACAGCGGAGTGGCAAATCCTTGGACCAGGACAATGCCTGGAAGTCATTAGTGGGGGTGGAAGCGGGAAAACTGCTGGTTTTATTCCAAGCTTTCTGGCACGATGATATTATAAAGCCTCTGGCCACTGCCCCAACAACCTGCAGTGTTCTGGCACTTGTATGTTCAAACAGAGTAATCGGTGCTGCCCACAGAAGCAGAGTAAGAGTCTTCCTCTGCAGATACGGAAGTAAAGGAATCTCAAGAACATACATGGGAACACAGAACTGTTAAGGCCCATATGAAAATCGAATCCCAGCCAGCAAACCTTGGTCGGTGGAATCCCATCTGAAAATTAGGGATGAAAAAGCCCTATGAAGCCACAGTTAGTTCAGTTTTGCTGGTCCATCACTAAAATTACTAAACACATTCATCATCTGGCCACATTTCTTTTAAAAAATGGACAAATGCTTTTTTCTTCGACACCGTTAGCCCATTTTCAGGAGTCAAAATCGTTGTACATTCTGTTAATGTGTTACTGGAATAAAATCATGCTGCACATTTAGGGCTGGATTATGTGGAGAGCAGCCAATACTCGTAGCATTGATTACGAGGTCTATGCCTAAGTAGTTCTCTTCCTGATTTATGAGCCAGGTATTATCATTCATTGAGTGACAGAGTAAGCTACTAGATTTGTTAATTGGACAATAAACCACACTTTCATTCTCCTGTTCCAGCATTTTTCATTAAAAAGAGACATATCTAACATTTAATGAAATGCTTAAATAAATGGATACAGAAGTGTTGAATATAGACCCTTTGCTTGTTTCAGCAGAAAGAAGTGTACAGTCTATTTATTAATTAGCCTGGTAAAATGTAATTAAAGGGCTGTAAACTCTATGAGGAAGTTAACCAGCCTTGTAACAAATACCAATTTATAGGTATAGTAGGTCAGCTGGTATTAAGTGAAGGGGTAACCTGCAGAGAGACTCATTTTTTTAGCATGGAGACAACATAAATAAGTTATCATCATGAAAAATACAGCTGACCTTGCAGATTCAAAGGCAGCAGATTGCAATGTTTTCACAAGATCACATAGTTTTTTATCTCCTAGCAACTGTGTGCCATTTACATATTTTACCACATCGAACATCTTAAAGAGTTTTTCTGATGACTGGTGTCAGAAGAGAGTCATTGTAGTGTAGTTCCTGGAAGACTGTTGTTTTTTACAACTGTACTTAATGTCTTTATGGGAAGCTCTGAAGTGACATAAAAGGTTTTGGGGTAAGGAATTTGATATTACAAGCGCTTTCAGATTTTTTTGTGGTGTTTACAAAAACACTGGGGTCTGGGTTCCAGAACTGGCACATCTGAATCAGTCTGAGAGGCACACTATAAAGTATCCAAATATCCATGAATATATGTGAACTCTGTGTATATATATGTGTATATATATATATATATACTTTCTGTGTTAAATGCAAGATTGTCTTCATTAGGATTTTTTTTTCATTAGTTCTGCTCATCAATTGTCTTATGGCTTCTGCAATAGCAGGGTTTCAGTTAACACATGGGGCTCCCAGCAATGACAAGGGAAGGAGTCTGGGGCTGTGCTCTGGCACACGTAGTTGTGTTTTTGTGCCTGAAGGATCAGACACGAATTCAGCTGTGCATTATTATTTGTGTAGGAAATTTTTCATTTTTTTACCACTGATGGTAATAAGTGGTGAAATTTCAGAAACCAGGAGAAAAGCCAGGAAAATACCGGATCTAGATGTAGACTTCATCCAAAGTACATGAGGAAGACTGAGAGTTTGTTGTTACATCATCTGTCCAGTCTTCTCTTTGCTGTAACTGGGAAGCAGAATGACTCCTTACAGGATTTGAGCTGCTGTGGTGAAGAAAGGCCAAGATGGAACCTTTCACTGTAGCATATGGAAAATCATTTGAGCTCATTTGAGCCTTATCACCTGAGCCCATGAAATCACAACACTCTGCTCACTCAGACATAAACCTGACACGAGCAGAACTCAAAGGCTAAATATCTCTTCACTCTCAAAGAGAAATGTTAGGGAATGTAAAAGCAGATCTTGTGTTTGCAGAAGTTTTTCTGGTGGCCGAGGGCTGCAATCCTGGACAAACGGAACGGGAGACTAAAGACACGGGAGACTAAAGACCAGTAGCTAAGCTGGAATCAGACCAGCATCACCTGTGGAGAGCCAGGGAGACAACTTGGGGTTCAGCTCCATGGAACGAAACAAGGGTGTTTAAGTGCTGAGCTGTGGCTTTCCCCTGTGATCCGTGCTGGAAAGCTGTGCCGTCCTGCTGGAAATCACCCCAGGCTGATCCACTGGCACAGCCTATCCTGAGTCACTTCTTGGGTGCTCTGCAATTCAACAGCGAGCCCAAAACATGAGCATTGCCCCTGTCCCTGCCATTAGGAGTTCACTTGTTCTTCCTATAAATTGCTCCTCGGCCCCACCAATCTTTTATCAATGTAATTGATCGTGTGCCCGTTTCCCTCTCCCGGCAATTCCATGCAATCAATTATAGCACCCCAGTCAGAGCAGTTGCTTTGGGAAATTTGTGAGATGACACAGATCTCATGCAAGCTGTACAAAATTACCAATTATGGAACTACACAATCTTTTCTAGGATGCCATAAAGTGCCGTTATTTACCCTAGAAAGAGAATGTCTAAACAGATCGGTTTCTCATCGAATGCCATTGCTTAGGGATCTGAAAAATATGGAAATGCCTGAGTTTAAATCATCCGTATGCCTGAAACAGCATAAGAAATTAGTTTCTTGAGCTATTTTTATGTTTTTTTTTCTAGCTTACAGCTAAATCATGTATTATGGTGAATCATTAACTACTGACTTTTATAGCTAATCCTTATATAGCCCATTTTTAGCTCCGAAGATATTTTTGAAATGCAAGATTTTATAGACCACAACTTTGCATCAGACAATGCAATTACCTGTTTTCAACATGTCTCCAAGTTTAGTCTTTCTCTGGAGGAAATATAGCGAGAGGCTGACCTTTATTTATGGTGTGCTTTGTACTGTTCTTTGATTCCTTCCACAGCCTCACCTTCATGGGGAGTGATTTTCCCATCATTTGGGAGAGATGCACAATTCAATTCCTGCTGTACATAAAATCCCCGTCGATTTGCCGGGCAGACTGAAATAGCCTACATCTGCAATGCCAAATGCTCTGCATTTTCCCCCCTGTCACCAGGGAGGGGACAAATCAGCTCAAACTGATTCCTGTCATGATAAGATTGGAGGGACAAACCTGTCTGCTTGCTACATTTCTATTGAGAACAAGTCAAGGCTTTAAACTCCAGTGCAACTTCTCCTGTAATTTCTTTGTATGGAAATGCAGATAATCAAATCTTTTTCTCGCCAGAGACAATGTAATTTTATGCTTTGATTTATTCTGAAGCATTCGATTTAGAATTATCCCCAGCCCCGAAGAGTCCTGTTGGAATTGAATAAAGCAGCGGATAACATCCCAATTAGGGTTTTCTGCAGGGAACTAAAATAAATAAAGGAAACTCTGCCAAAAAAGAGATCCTTAATGAAACCTGGGGCTCGTAGGTGCTGTAGCACATGTAACTCTTGGTGACAGTGGCAAAATACAAATAAAACTGAGGATGTAAATAGAAAAGTATATGGGTTTGACCCTTTTTGTGTATGAACTCAAACTGCGGAGAGGTGCCTCTGTTGGGTTCACCTGAACCCCATGGGATCTTTGCTGCCAGCAGAAAATGCCTGGCATGGCCAAGGGCTGAAGACAGGGTCTCCTGGTGAAATGGTTAGTAAAATAAAATAGGAAAGGAATGTGGTAGAGCAGGAGTGAGACAGGCGGAGGCAGAGAGCAAAGGCTGGCAGGCTCCTTCCATACTTCGTGAGACAGAGCTATCAGGGGGTCCAAGGGGATAATAAAGGCTTAATTTTGTCTTGTCACGTGTCAGACAGGTATCCAAATCCCACTTAAATTTCTCTTTTGAGTCTTATTGTCCATATAGAAGAGTAAAAGGACTGATAAAGATATCAGTCCTGAAAGATATAGCTGTGAAAGATATAGCTGTGTTTCTGATTGCTCCCTTCTCAAGAACCTCTCAGCATTACTTACGACTCAGTTCATCCTCTTCATTATATTCAGAAATGCTTCACAATATTTTGTTTTTTAAGGAGAGTGAAAAGACCACGTCGTGGTTCAGACAGGTGTACATTAGTACTGAATGATTTGATTTAGACTGACAATTTGAGATGCTTCAGTTGAACGTCAGCTGTCTGAAACAAAATTATTAATTTACATTTTTTAAGGAAACAGTGGCAAAAATCAAACTCTATGGAAGCTTTTTTTACTTAGAAACTTTACAAATAGCTCTGCTTTTATGAGTTTTAGGGGTTCATGTCTGGGGTTTGGTCAGGTTTAATCTAAGTCTGTATGTAGGAGATATCTTTGTACCTCAATTTCTGTGCCAACACCACCACGGGCTTCTGCATGGTAGTCAGGGAACCAAGAAATTGGTATGTTTAAATCAATCCAAAAAAAAGAAATAATAATAAAAAAGGAATATTTCATCTTGGAGAGCTGCTGGATCTGGCTGGTTGCAAAGGATGGTAGTCTGGGCCTGAAAGCATGGGCAGAGCAGGATGGCTGCAGGGATCTGGATTGGTTTGGGGTCGGATTTAAACTGTGTCCTCAGCTGGGAGTGGGATGGAGGGCACAGGAAGAGGGGTGAGAGGTTGTAGGTTCACACCACCAGTGAAGTGTGATGGTACAGAGATGCCAACCCACGTGTGTGTTGGTGCTCAGGTCTTGCTGGGCCAGCTCCCAAAAAGACAATAACTGTGCCTAGAAAAGGCAAGAATAAAAATTGACTCATGTTGTAGCTGAAGTTTTAATCTTTTTTGAGGTGCTGGATGTAAAACTATTAAAAAATATGAGTTTCAAGCTTAATTTAAAGACAAGCCTCATCATAAGCACTTGTCCTGCCTCATAAAGGTAAGGCAGGTGATTCATTCCCATACGCAGATACACCAGCAAGGCTGAGAGTATTATGCAGTAGATGGTGGGTAATGATGCTTTAAGGGAGGAAATATAACATTCTTGAATTTTTCACAGCTCTCCTTTTTGTTCTTTGTGGACAGGAAAACAATTAGACCTGCAAAGCTCTGCGACGAGGCTCTGGGATAAAGCGACATATCAAATGCCTTTTCTCACGGGGAGGTTAAAGCCTGGTGGGTAAACTTTTAAATAAACAGAAGATTTATTCACAGTAGTTGGGTGCCTTTCTTCCAAACTGAAGGCATCCTTTTAATAAAAATTATCCAGTTCCCCCTTTCCCCGTGGGCTCTGAGGGTGTGTGTCCGCAGGGGCGAGTGCAGGGAGCGCGTTCCCGCTGGCTTTGGATGCCTCACAAGTCTTTCTGTGTGTGCCTTAATAGCCTTCCGAGGGAACTGAAGTCTCATTTTGTGCAACTCTCAATTTAAATCCAGGTCACAGAGATGTTAAATAGCAAATGACACATTTACTGTGCCACCCAGCTGCCTTCTGTAATGCAGCAGGAATGCTCTCTGAGCAGGGGACAGTATGCCAATATTAACTTACATACAGGTTGTTTTGTTGTGGATGCTAATGCTGAAAAATAAGGAAAAAAAAAAAGAAAGGGATGCTGCTCACATTTAAATAGCTACTTATTCCCTTTGCACCTTATCTCCTGAAGTGCTAATGCACTTTCCTGACTGTAGAATTCCTAAAACATTAATTCTTTTTGGTTCGGGCTTTTACATTTATGTTTATTACACCAAAAAACCCATTCTGGTTTCCAGGTCACCAGAAATCAAGATGATACTGTCAATACGCTATTCTAACTCCTGTGCTTAGTTAGAAACCCGAATTACCTCTTCAGTTTATGATCCTGTCTGTAATATTCTCCTTTTGTAAAGGCACATACTTTATTTCTCTGGGAGGAAAGCAGTTTGACAGAGGCTGCTGCATTATTGCTGCCTCACAAGCAAATAATGAAGTTGGACACCTGCATTCTGTACAAAAAGGCTTTTATCAGGCAGATGGAGAATGTACTCCAGGGCATCAAAAAGGCTTATCACAAGATAGAAAAGATGGGGGTATTGGGGTATTTGCTACACAGATGTCCTTTCTGCAATAGTATTGCAAAATACATACCCAAACAGCAGCTAAAATGACTTTTGACCAACAGATGGAGACAAAAAGTGGTTTTCTTCATTAACCTGGTTTGTTCCTACTGAGAAGGTCAGTTTGCCTGCAGTTCCTTCTCTGGTAGTGAGTTTGTTCAATGTAGGTGGGTGTATTTATTTTTTTGCAGTTGTGGTGTGTTGGGTTTTTTTGTTCTGGTTTGGTTTGGATTTTTTTGTTTGTTTTGGTTTGTGTTTTTTGTTCTGTTTTGGGGGGGGGTTTTATTTTTTTTTTTTATTATTTTATTTTGGGTTTTTTTGTTTGTTTCGGGTTTTTTGTTTTCTTTTTTTCCCCACAATGAATATTATCAGAAAGCATCTGCTGATGCTTTCTCAGTCTCCATGGTTTGTTTCCCTTGAGTTCGTGATGCTTTGAAACAGCTTTTGGAGTTCAGGACTTCAGGTTTACTTCAATTCTCTTTAACCTCATACAGACACTTTCTGAACCTCAAGTATGGCAATTGCCATCTTGCTAAACATCAGGACATCTACTTTGCAAACCCCAGGACCTACAGCAACTCCTCAAGGCAGAGGAAACCTTTAGCCCCTGGGTCCTGCAGCTGCCCTGCAGAATACTTTGGAGTACACCAGGGTCACTGTCACCCACCCCAGGAGGTGGATAGAAAGCTGGAGTGACCTGGAGCAAACAGTTGCTGGAGAAAACAGAGCCTGACTTCAGCTTTCGTCTTGTTAAGTGGGGCTGTTTTACAGCGCCGCATATTTGCTACGAATTTCACAGGTGTTTGTTCCTAACTATGGAACAGCTCAGCCACCAAATCCAAGAACTTGCTTTACTTCATGCCTTAAGGCATTTGCATGGTGTGGTGTGTTTTTTTTATAGGCAGTCAAAAGCACAGATTTGAACCCCGGGCACAGGTTGCCCAGAGGGATGGTGGATGCCCCATGCCTGGAAGGGTTCAAGGAAAGGTTGGATGGGGCTTTGAACAACCTGGTCAAGGGAAAGCTGTCCCTGCCCATGCTTTTTGTCTGCTCATGTGCCAGTGGTTTTAATTTAAAAGTCAATCTCATATTGCAGCTTACCCTTTTCTGAATCCCTCTGCCTTCTAGGACTGAGTTACCCGGTATCTAAGTTAGAACTTTCTTTTTCCAATCAGCAGTTGCATGGGTTAACCTCTTCTTTCTTAGGTGTTCTAATTGCCACATTTAAAATGTGCACATTTATTCTTAACATCCTTATTCAGCACTGAAACTGTTGTCTTATAAACCTAATGTAGATAATTGTGTGCTAAGGAAAAAAATGTTCTGCCATCTGTTGATTATGTTTTGCTGAGCTGTAGTGAATCAGTACCTACTTCTGATCCTTGAATCTAGACATAATTTCAGTTTAGCTCTGATTTCCTCAAACCACAAACTACTGTGTTTAATTTATAAATTGCGTCTTATGTATTCTGCTCACGGCTGGTGAATATAATTAACATTTTCTTGCAAAAAACCTGTACCTATAAATATCAAGGCCGTGACACACATTATTAATTAGAAAAATGATGGGGGTTGTTGGGTTTGCAAATATATAAATAGCTTTTCAAAAACGTGTCATAAATGTTCACCTCCCCTTTCTAATAAGTACAAATATATTTATTTTATGTTTATTAGGAAGGGGATGTGAGAATACTGCAGTAGCATTCAAATATTGCAGTAAGATCAAATTAATGAGACCTGGAATCACTGCTCAGTACTAAACAAGCCTTCCCCATGCACACAGTTGAATTCAGTCCTGTGTGTAAGAAGATACATTAAAATATAATTTCTAACCTAGGATCAAGGCAATCTGGCATCTCTATCTTTTCATTATTAATGACTTCACCACACAAGCCAGTTTGGATTTCACACAATCTCCAGTCTGTTCACAGGTTGGAAAATAAACCAACCCACTGCAATAAATTTGAGAAAGTAAAGGCCAAAATAATCTGTGCAAGATGGGTTATAATCTGACCCCTTGGATTGACTTCGTGAAAACCCCCCTGTACCTATGGTGCAGGTCAGCTGTTAGTCCTGCTCCTGTTCTCTATCTGCTCCTGGTTTCTTTGGTTTTTTTTGGGGGGGATTGCCTTCTTGCTCTTTTTTTCCAAGGCTTTGATCCCAATATCTGTAGGAATCGCCTGGGCAGCTGATAGGGGAAGTTTGCCTCCTGCAGCTCATCTTTTCATAAATAAATAAACACAGGAGATTTGAACAGAGAGGCACAATTTTGAACTTATCAAACAAGCAACAAAAGTCCCTTAAACACAACTAGGTTTTTAATTACCCGCTTACTATTGATCTTCTCAGGCTTCAGTGATGGTGCAGCAGAGCAGCAGCCGGTTATTCTGCTGGGTAGGGTGTAAACTTGGAAGGATGAAGCGTTTTCAAGTATCTGCCTCTTTTTCCTGGAGCTGCATTTTCCTTGTTTCTCCCTAGCAAGGATTTCTGGTGGATTTTCTTATTTTCTAGGCTAGGTGGCAGATCCTTGAAACCTTTCTTTTCTGGCATGCACAAACAAGGCTTTTCTTCAATATGAAATATTCATAGAATAAAACACTTACAAAGATGTTAAAGGACATAGAGCATTTAGTCTTGGTCCCAACTTTTCCAGTTTCATTTAACCCCATATGGGTGGAATTCCACTGGAATTCTGCCATAGAGTTGTGAGTCAGAAATAAGGTATTGAGTTTCAAAATTGTTGTTCATAGTTTAGCCCCAAGGGCTAAACCCCTAAATAAGGGGTTTACGTAAAAATAACTGCTTGGCTTGAGCAATGTGTAGTTTTAGCTTGTTTTCTAATGTACCCAGCACCCAATTTTCCATGGATTATCATGCTGAAATAAATTTGGCCATGAACAAGCCCAGATCAACTGGGGATTTCATTAGGACAAGAAAATTAATTGTTACTGGGATTTAGAGTTGATTTGAACCCACTAAGGAGAGGGTAGCCCTATATTTCACCTTGATTAAAGAAAAAAAAGTCAGGTATTATACAATTACAGCAAAAGTGACATTATGATTTATTGTGTCAAACCTTTTCTTTCTTCTTGCAGCACCACAAAGGTCACTGACAAAACAAGTCTTGCTGCATAAGATCGAGAAAGAAACTTGTAGTGTGAATAAGAGCCAGGAATGTCATTTTTAATTTTCAATGTCCCTGCTTTTGTGGCAGGGAGCCAGACCTTAACATTTCACTTGCTTTTAGAAAAATTATGTTCAATGCTTTTTTCAGAGGAGTCCAGTTGAACTCCCTGGAGAGTTGGAGTCAGGCTGTAGATGTAGTTTGAGGGATGTAAGAAAAAATATAAGGAAACTTCCTTTTTTTTTTTTTTTTTTTTTTAATGGCATAGCCTGCTCTGATGGGATTCCTAGTGATAATTTTTTTCAAAGCCATTTTATCTCAAAAAGGAGAAAGAAGTTGTTTAGAAAAACTTGCAGTGGCACATGTTGGCACTGCCCTGCATTGTCACGGACATTGTTTCTAATTCTTCCAACTCGTGGTGCAATTGGAAAGCAGGAAGAAAACCAGACACCTGGGCTAAAATATTTTGTAAACCAACGTTATTTATAAATTAAGAGTATTAATTGCAGAGGAAATGAATGGCAAACATCCAGCAGTCATATGTTTGCATGCTGAGTTTCATCTGAACTGAATTGCTCAGTTCTTAAGACTATTAGTAGTGTGATTTTAATACAATCTTAGTGACACAGAATTACAGAAGACTTTTGATTCTTAAATAAGCAACTCCCTTTGATTACTTTTGTACATTTCTAATGGTAAATATGATTATCTTTAATGTGGCGACTCTCTCTTTGGGGTGGAGAGCAGCTCAATTTTCATGCCTCTTTTTTCCAGGCTTCCAAAGTGTTTCATAAAGCAGCATCTTTCCATGTCAGACACTAGAGCATGGTAAGCACATGCACCGAAGATCACAGAGGTTAATAGTGATTTTTCAGCTGACTACAGTGATCTTTGATGTGCTTGGCAATATTTAACTAAGTCTTTGCACGCTGCTGTTCCTGCAGGTTGAGTTCAGAAGGTGCAATGCAGAAAGACTGAAACAAGTCAAATAAACCGATTGTTCTATTAAAACAAGCGATCAGTAAAGCGCTAGAAAATCTCATTCTGGCAAGAAAACACTCTAGCTTTGTTCTTTGGTGTTATGATGCTATGAAGAGCCCTCAGCAGAGCTTTACATTTGTGTTACATGAATGTTTATCTCCAGACCTCTACCCATGTAGTTTATAATTTGAAACACTATCCATGCTGCTCTTTTCTTGCACGTTCTTTGCTTTGCCTCTCAGGGTCTCTCTCTCTCTTTTTTTTTTTTTTTTTACAGGTGGTCTCCATTTCATACAGGCTTAAGTGATTCAGATAAATTAAAACAAGCATCATCCCTAGAGAGTTATTTCAGTTTATATGGCATATTCCACTTTACACAGATTGCCTGTGGTGCAAAAATCTGTTACTGGTGGTAACAAGTTCCTGTGTCCATGTCTTTAATCTCTTTTTTAAAAAGTGGATTTAAACCACGGTAAAAATGATTTATGAGTTTACAAAGTCTTTCCACTAGTTTAGCTAGATTAATTTAAAATCATGCTAAGTCAAATAACAACTTGGTGCAGATAAGGCCTTATTCTTTCCCTATCTTTCTCTTTCACATGTCCCTTGTTCTTCTAATCTCTTATGACTATGTATATTGCATGACATATTTTGGTATAATTTAACAACAAGAACTTTTGAGCTCTTTCCCCTGCAGCTGCAGGAGATGGTCAGGTTTTTGAAAGAAGATAGTTGTAAAAAATAGTACTTATTATAGTACCTAAAGCTCATGGAAACTAACCACATGCCCAGTCAGCTAAATGGCTAGGACATGTCTCAGTCTTTGAAATCTGAAACACAGTGATTTAATTTGTGTTCATACTTTGGTAACTGGCAGAAACCTGACTGGCTTCATTATTAGAGCATTTGGGAAGGAAAATAGATTGGCTCTATAATAATATTTCTGCAAGACTCCCATGGTCTGTGGACGGAAACTTGATATACAAAGTTCACACTTCTGGGGATATTTGCACATACAGTTTATCTAGCTGGTGCTTGTGTGATGGGGAGAATGTGGCTGTGGGGCAGAAAATTATTTAATTCCTCCTGTAGTGAAAATAAACTGAGGGATATGAAATCATTGTCAATTGAACTTGGCCAATTTCTAGTTAAGCAGATTAAAAAGAGGTAATTTTGGAAGAAATAGTTACATATAGAAATATCAGTGCTGAAGAGAGCTGATTGCACCAGCTTCCATCCCATTCTGTGCAAGTCCTGCTTCTTTGGCCTGGCTTGGCCTTTAATCATGCTGCTTTCCCACCTCTGGAGGACAGGGAGGAGCAGAAGGCCAAAGTGGCTTCACAGGATGTATAAAGGGCATCTTTGGATTCAAAAGTGCTGAGAAAAGAGGCTTTCATTTAGTTCAGCCAGAAGTGCTAAGGATGGGCTCTGCCTCCAGCTGGGTTCTCATTACAGGAGATACCTGAGAGATGCTTCATGGGTTTGAGATGAGAGTTACTGTACAGTATGTGGGTATGGGTGAGTGAAAGTAGGCAATGGCATGGATTATGTAGGGAAAGTGGGAGAAACTTGTCATGGAAGTCTGTACAGGTAAGCTTGGGAATCCTGCCTTACATTAATTATGTGGTATCAGTGATTAGCATCCCTGGATTAGCAGCCCTATATTCTTTTTAAGCTTCTAAAACCAGGCTGTGATTCCCCTAGCAAAAATTATTACAGTGGTAGGACCCTGACTTTCCTCCTGGATTCAAACACATTTATTTATTCAAATAAATACCGAGGAAAAGGAACTTCAGAAAAAAATATTGAAAAATGTGACTCTTTTCCAGGAAAAAAAAAACCAACAAAAAAACACAAAATCCAAACTTTTCAAAACTTTTTAAGTAGTGCTTCAACTCCAGGCTGCTTCAGTAGGACTCAATATAAGACTAACCTAAATGTCAGTATCTACATGAGGCCCATGTGTCTCATCTGCCGTGCCGGTGGAGACTTGATCGATGAAGCCAATGAGCCCTGGGGAGTGGCTGGGTCTTGCTCCCATCGTGTTACTCTGCAAATTCCTCTGCCTCCACACACTGGATCTCCAGTCGAGATGGATTTGGGCTCATCTACAGGCATGTGCACACTGACATGGAAATGGAATGTTCTTGTACTGCAGCTCTCTTGCCATGACCTCAGCCAGCCAAGCTATTCTGGAGCTTATAAACTTTTAACTCCATCTTAATGAAGTTGAGCTGGTAGAAAGTCCCAGATAAATAATTTAATAATATGTCTGAATGAAATGGCTGCTATCTAACTAGTAGAAATAACAGAAGTGATTAAATTAAATTCAATATACACATTAGCCACTGAACTACACAGCCATAAAAAAAAAAAAGGTAGACTGTGGTCTAAAGAGTTGTCTCTTTTCCTCCCACAGCTTTATAATTATATCTTCAGGGAAATGCCACAGCTCAGCATTTAACGATCTGCCATCAGAGACATTTATGAGGAGATTTTCAGGGAAGGAGAGAGTTGATGGTGTCTTTTGTACCCAAAAAAGCAGTCATTGAATAGTCTGGCGATCATCTGCTGAGAGGAGATTGATCCATATATTTACATATCAAGCAAAGGTAATAATACCAAGTTTTTCCTCCAAGTAAATCCTAACAAGGTCATGATCTCCCAGGAAATATTTGGAAAATAGAGCATTAATCTTGGACAATGTCAATCTGTCATTGCCCTACAGCAGATTTGTATGTTTTGAAAGAACACAGCTGGTCAGTTTGGTGACGCTGATTGTTTTCCATGAAGGATGGCTCGGGCAAAGCCCAGCCCGTTTTGAACCCTGAAGCACTGGGTATACTGGAAAAGGGGGGGACATTTGCAATGTAGGAAGTGGTGTAATGAAGTATTCATGCAGAATTAACAGATGGCACAGAGTAAACAAATGGAAAAATTAGCAAAATACTTTTCCTAGTGCCAGACTGTAAAATCAAATTGAAATATCCTGTGTAGCTGTAGCTGGTGCAGATATGGAGATATTACTGTTACTTTGGAGGTGGAAAGTAAGAGACTGGATGAAGACTAATATATTAAAGGCTAAACATGAGGAACTTCCAACTTAAACACATATATAATTTCCCAAATGGACAAGGAAAAGTCCAGGTTGTGGCTGTCAAGTGTTTCTTAGATATTTCAAAACTTGTCTTTCATAACTGCTCGTCTCTTTGAGAAGGTTAGATTGTCCAAATGGATTCTGAGATTCAGGAAAAGATCAAGTACCCATGAGAAGAAACAGGCAAACTTAAACAGACCTGTGAGTACATTTATTTGACTCACTGAGTTGATAAGAGTTGATGAAGTCTCTGTCGTTAAGTTTCCTGCACTCCTAATCTAGCAAGACAGGGATTTCCAAGATGATATTGTCAGATTCCAGGTGAGGTGGTAGCAGCATCCACTGCTTTGTCATTTATAGTGGCTGCTTATCTCTCACATTTTTCCCAGCCCAGGCGGTCACACACATAACTCACAATCATTTCTACTTACAGCAAAAGCCATAGTACTGTGCACTATTACATTTCATCCATTTTTAAGGTGGTAGCTCCTACTGACTTCATTGATGGACTTGTACCTGACAAAATAGCTCAGCTGTTTGTGTGAGAGTGACCATAATATGCACTTTTTTTTGGGCATCCTCTGCTGCAGCCCATGAACAGGAGAGTCCCTCATCACTGCTGGGATTTTGCAAAGCAGGAAGTACCAAAAAAAGCTGGTTCAATTTCAAGCTCCATTTGACACAGTGTTTGCCAAATGGAAGAAGATCAAATTGGTTGGAAATCTTGTCCTGAGACCTCTCTGTTGGTATTAAAAATCAGAAAGAGTAGGTAGTAATAAACAGAAATCACCTAATATATCATCTGAATCACTTCCTTTAAATCATTCTGAGTGTTTTAATTTTTATTTTTTTTCTTGTAGAAATGTAAAGTACTTACTCTGGGACTATTGATTACAGAACTGTAGTATCACCTTGGGTGTTCCAGTACAAGAATGTTGAGATCAGTGTTTGAATGATGTAAAGACAATTAGACCATGTAGAAATTTATGTGTGTGTGTGTGTGTGTGTGTGTGTGTGTGTGCACATACATAAATTTTCCTTCATTTCTCTTTAGCCTTCTTTTAAAATGCTGAAAATGCGTGCATGGCACTACATGATGTGAACATTGCAGTTAGAGGAAGGAAATAGTATAATTAATAAACAGTAAAGCTGATTTTAATCCAACCTATTATTTTTACCACGAGTTTTAAGTGGGAAGATGTATTCCTCCCTCTGCATACTGAAGTGCTTGTCTTCATGTAGAGCTTTTCCCCCAGGAAGCTCCATGTTCAAGTCTCATCAGAGGCACTGTCGCTGCGATGTTGATGTGTTATTCATCCTGCAAATGCGTTGTCACAGATGCTGGGGGTGACGGGCTCCTGCCCAGGAATTGAGAGGTGGGGCCTGTTGAGTAGATTGAATGGTGTTTTACAATTTTAAATGCATATTTAAATGACGGAGTCATACTCAAGTTTTTGAGGTCCACCGAAAGTCATCTGCTTGTTTTACATCCAGCTCAAGTGTTTCAACTTATTGTGGTGGCAGCAGCTGGACACGAGCCAGAGGGTGTGCCCAGGTGGCCAAGAGGGCCGATGGTATCCTGGCCTGTGTCAGCAGTACTGTGGCCAGCAGGACCAGGGAAGTGATTGTCCCTCTGTGCTGGGCACTGGTGAGGTCACAGCTGGAATCCTTTGTTCAGTTCTGGGCCCCTCACTACACGGAAGACATTGAGAAGCTGGAGTGTGTCCAGAGAAGAGCAACAGAGCTGGGGAAGGGTCTGGAGCACAGGACTGATGAGGAGCAGCTGAGGGAGCTGGGGGGCCTCAGCCTGGAAAAAAGGAGGCTCAGGAGGGACCTTCTCATTCTTTACAACTACCTGAAAGGAGGTTGGAGCCTGGTGGGGTTGTTCTCTTCTCCCAGGTAACAAGTGATAGGATGAGAGGAAACGTCCTCAAGTTGTGCCAGGGGAGGTTCAGGTTGGATATTAGGGAAAATTTCTTCACTGCCTCTGCTCTGATGTCCAATTGATCCAGAAGCTGGAGTGATGGATACAGAGGTGTTCGAGCCCCTCCCTGCAGGCTGGGCTCTCTCTGCTGTCTGTGGCACGTGCCATTTGTAGGCCTGCCAGGGCCCGTGAGTAGCTGTCAGGTGTCTGAACTGCACATCTCTATTCTCCATTTCTAAAATTTTCCCCTCGAGAGCTATTACCAGAATTGCCAGCAGAAGGTATTTTGAAATATTAAACCTAACCTTAGTTTGGAAAATAGGGACCCTGGGGAGGCAATAGAGATGCAGGATCTCAAATCACATCCCTGTGGAGGGGTGGGGCGGGGGGCAGGGGCTGAGGCTGGAGGTGTTGCCACAAGATGAGCAGGACAGTTAAACTGATGCAGTGGAACCGATTTCGGTTGAATCCAATTTAAAATGGATATGTATTTCTGTGCTTGTTTGTTAGGAAAGATGGAATCAGTTCCCAAAGCCCCCCGTGGGGGCTGCACCGGCCGCCCACGCGCGGCGTTGATATGCAGTGCCAGCAGCAGGCTCCTGCATCCCAGAGTGCTGGGGAGTGAATGTCAGCTCATTTAATCTTTGTCAGCGTGGTCCTCCCTCACTTCATCCTCTGAAAAGGAAGTTTAAAAGGACGCATTTAGAGAAATGTTTTCAAGATTCACTGGAGGAACTGTGCTCCTGGGTATCTCCTGGCTTTAGTTTAACCCGTGACTCTCCAGGCAGGTGATTTCACAGTCACCTCCAGCTCCAGAGCAGGAGCATTTAGTTCTTATTGAAGCTGGTAATACAGTGATCTCTCTGTAACTCAGGAGGGAAATAGCTGGGTGTGTGTGCTGGGCACTGTTGAAAAAGTCAGTGTTTACCAGGAGGTAGGAAATCCTATAGGGATTGCTTTAGCTGGAGGCAGATCCATCCTTGTCTGTTACTCAGATTTTGTACATATATATATTTGTATTCATGTATGTGTATATATGAAGTCTAGTGTATCTATCTATCTATCTATCTATCTATCTATCTATCTATCTATCTATCTATCTATCTATCTATCTATCTATCTATCTATCTATCTATCTACCCACCTACCTACTTACCTACCTACCTACCTCTACATGTATATCAAGGTTAGTAAGGAAAGAAATTGATATGGTCTCATATAGAGAACTTTAAAATCAGTGTTTTCCCATCTGAGTTTGCCACAAAACAAGCAATTCTCACCACTTCAGTGCCTGGTCTTTTTTACTGGTCGTTTTGAGAACGCGCTGAATATATTGGCATGTTTGCATTCATCAAATCCTTTGGATGCTGCAGGATGACAAGAGACTTTTACAGCCTGGAAAGAGCAGCTCGTATAGCCTTTCCTACAGAAGCCTCCTCTCCCATACCAGTGATTCCTACTTCCCAGGGAGCGGAAGACAGCACACACTGCTCGGCTTTATTGCAAGGCACTGCACCAGCTGAAGAATTGGATCCACTCATTCAGGACAAGTAAGCAAATTCAGCTGGCTGATGAAAGGAAGCCTAGACAACGGTGTTCAAACACTCGCTCCCATTTCCTCCCCCCTCCCCAGATGTCTGGTTTCAGTTTTAAAACATAATAACATTTCATTAAGGAGTCATAGCAACCCCTCACTAATTTGCGAAGAGTACATCGTGAGCTACATTCTGTACTTATCAACATTTGAGCACTTTAGATCTTGTTTCATCTCATTAGTGGATGTTTATGGGACCTGAGGGTTTCAGCACTCTCTGACTCATTAGTCAGCCTGTGGTGGTGCAGGTTATATACTACAGGAGACGATTTCCCAGCCTTTAAAATGCTCACACAACCTTCAACACAAGTTCAGTCAGAAGTGCTTTCTCACATTAAACAGTCAGAAAGGAATGTGCAAAGGTGTGTTGTTTTCTTTAAAAGACACCACTTCGTAGAACACTGCGTATATCAAAGTCACACTGTGCTCGGTCGCAGACAGCTGCACCACCACAGAGATGTAATTTCAAAGAGCTGGATATTTAAATCGCTGGTTCTGGAAAATTTAGCCACGGGATGGAATTTACAGGAAACAGCAAACCAGAAGAATGTGTTGTGTTGGAAATCGCTTTGTGTTAACATCAGAAAGAGTAGGAATTCTCTTTTACCACTCGTTTACTGGACCCGAGTCTTTTTTTTCCGCAAATACTTCAGTTAACTGAGGTTCATGCAGGATTTAATTTGTATGAAAAGAAATGTTCTGTTTCCTCCACTAAATTTATTAAGCAGTGCACCATTTAGTAAACTGTCAGTAGCATCTGTTGGAGAAAGGCAAATAAAATACTGATGCAGAAGGAGGTAGTTTGTCCAGATTACTGATATGTAGTTTCACATACCATGAAAGAATTCCCTGGGTGCATAATTCATTAGGAAATAATGCACCAATCTGCTTTTTGTGGCTCTGTTTCTAATGATGCTTTTCTTCCCCATCACAAGGTACAATTTTCACCAAAATGCACTAACAAATAGGAAAAACAAATACAAGTGTGAATTAACAGTGTGATGTAAATGACAGAGCAGGAAATGGCATCTTAAATTTGTTTACAATATGCTGCAAGTCAAAGCATAGGAAACTGCTTTATTAATGAGCAGTTGATAGTCATGTTAATTAGGAAATCAGAGAAAAAAATGTGCCTTTTGCGTGATAATTGCCTTATTAACACTGCATAGACTGGATCCATTTTTCAAGGATTATTGTGGAAGTCAGATTCACTTGTACTTTTGCAAAGATGGTAGAGATTTGCTCTGTTACAGGTGGAGCCCTGGTGCTGTCACTGGGGGAAAATAACTTGTGGGGTCCTTAAAAATCTCTTCCAGAATTGAAATATGATGAAGATCAGTATCAGATCTTATCTGAATAAGTATTTCTGAATTTTACCGTTGCCACCTGGCAAACTGTGCTTATGGAATAATAACTTTACAAACTGGAAATCTCTAGCCTCATTCATCAAATGTACCTACACAAACACCGCGTGAGTTTGCTACCAAACTTTCATGCATGAATCGCTGGGCACGCTGCGGTTTTGATGGGAAATATAAAGCTGAGGGCTCGTTGAGGGGACTTGGATTTGAAAGAAAAAAGGCAGTGTTTGATTTCAAAAGCTGAAGTACAGATAGCAGCAGCAGCGGTGCTTTTCTTCCACGCCGACAACGAAACCAAACAGTTTGTAGAACAGCAAGTTGTTAAGCAACAGCACATCATCCTCCAAGAGCCTCCTGCTGCCGGCGTTGTCAGAGGACACAGCAGCACAGCCCGAAACCCTCTCATGTGAGGCCGAGGCTGACAGGGCAGAGGATGTGCTGCAACTCTGGCATCGGGGCAGCTCCAGCACGTGCTGCACCTGCAGCTCTGCCGTCGCTTGCGTGGATCTGAAGTAATTTGTGGGCCCCGAATGTTTACAGGAGGATGGGACCGCTGCACTTAGTCCATGTTACAGCACTTTTACCAGTTAGTTCAAGATGACACTGGATTTGTGGTGTGAGGACGCTGCTAATTGAAGCCAGCCCAGCTCAGTACCTGTGCGACCGCTGGAGTGGCCGTGCTTGAGAACAAGGCGGCACTTGAGCAAATCTTCAGCCTCTTGTGATTGTTCCATTTTATCCATTTTATCCATTTATCTTGATTCATTTCTTCAGCTGTACTAACACAAGGGTAAAAGCTGTGTTCGTAGAGCTGTCTGGCAGCACGGCTTTCCAAGCTTGGTTTTGGTTTTTTTTAATGTTACTTGAAGTAAATTGCTTCCTTTTCTGCCGTGCAGAACTGGTGCCTCTGTAGCAGAGTGGCAGCATCCACACACACCTGGGCTCGTGCCATTGCTGTATCGTGCTTTTAGAGGTATCCAGGGAGTGGGTGTCAGAACAGTTTGAGAGATCCATGAGGGACCTCTCCAAGTGGAAGCTGAAGGCTGGAGTTCTCTGGCAGGATTTGGGATAAATGTGATTTTTTTTTTCCATGATCAAGATGTAAGCTTGATAGGAACAGCTTTAGCTCTGCCTGGAAGCAAAGTGTCCTCTTTTGGTGGGCTTTCAGCTTGATGGAGGGTCATAAGGAAAGTGAATCAAGGAAATGAGGGAAAGGACTATCATTTTAGGGAAGGTTTTGTGCACCTATCTTTAGACCTTTGCCCTGGGTTGCCACAGATTGTCCTGGCAGCACTTCCTTCCAGAACAGGACAATTCTGTCAGTCTGACTTCATGGTCTGACTTAAATTGTTTAGGTGATCATCCCTGAAGAATCAAGGGAAGGTACTTTTCTCTGATGTTTTCGGGGGTAAGACGATTTGCTGCAAGATCATAGGCGACTTTAAGGGACCAAATATTAAGTTCTCTCTTAAGCTTATATACCTCTTGGCAGGTATTTTCAGTAGTCCAGAGCAAGTTAGTAGAGTTACTTCAGGTTTTTTCTCTCTATAACTTCTGGAGAACAGGAGGTCATCAAGGCCCTGGAATTGCTCCTTTTAAAGGCTGTTTTAAGGACTTTCTTTGTCCAGCACCCATGTGAGTGGAGTGATTAGTCCTGGGCAGCAGCCACTGATTTTTGCTCTTCATGTTGGCAAATTCTGTCACCTGATGACTCAACAGGGATTTTCTCTCTTCATCTGTGCTGGCTTCCTTCTGTCCCCAAAATCATACCTCTCCTTCCCACTGTCCTTTCCTTGTGTTTCTCCTCTTGCTCTCTCCCTGGTGTGTACCCTCTGGAGTTCAGGATGGGTCTGTAGGGCTCTCCAGGGGCCGAGGAGATGTTGCCAACAAGGATCATAGCAGGAATGTGCAGGATGTGCCCCAGATCTGCCATGCTGGTGGCTTTTGAGGTGAGGTGTCCACATGGGAGAAGCCAACGGGCCATGCTGGTAGTCAGCACTATCCCCCCTCCGCAGAGAATCCCACTACTAGGAGTTCTTCTAGGAAAATCTATAACTCCTTCAGAAGTACTGACAAAAAATATTTACGTGGGTAAATTTGCCACAGATTTCCACACTAAAAGCATGACTTCTTATCTAAAATCACATCTAAATGTGCTTTTGCAAAGTCTGCCTTCTAACGAAGCATTTGTCCTTGGCCGTGGTCCATCCAATGGAACATCCTGGCTGCGGTCTTCGATTTGATAAGTAGATTACTTACATCTTCTTCACTATACAGTGATACATCTGGACACCAGCTCAGCAGACACTGAAGTGTTTTATTAGAGTCAGAGACATGTAAAAATGTATTGCTGAACTGCTGTAGATGAAGCTCTTTGGTGAGCTGGAAAATGAAGAAGAAGCAGGAGTTGCCGCAGGGGTCTGATTCACTGTTCCAGTATGAATCAGCTGGAATGACTGGGGCCACAGAGATGTCACACTGGCGTGAAACGGTGCTGAAACAGGTCCTTGTGCTTGGAGACACAGGCACTGCATTCTCCAGTTGCTTTATGATTTTACCACATCGATGCTGAGCAAGGGGAACGGGCGCAGATCTCATTTCCTGTTGTTATCAATAACGGTGACAGTTCATAACTCCCCAGTGGGTTAGATAATGTTTTTGTTCATTTTTTTACTTTTATATAAATGAACAAAAAGAACTGGCAATAAGCACGTGGCAGGCAAGAGCATCCTGATGCTCATCACGTGCAAAATTTATATAGTGATTGCAGTAGTAAAAACAAGGGAATATTCGAGTTTAAATCAACTCTTTACTTTGATCCAGCTCACCTACATGGCAAACAATATTTCTTCTAGCTATGTCACTTTTTATAAAGATATGAGGAAAACCAGTAATTGTTCCAGTCAACTATGGCATTTGTCAGATCCCATCTAGTGAACTCAATCTCCTTACTTGTTCAAAAGGTTGTTTGTGAAATCCTTGATGTCTGACACATTGATTTGTCTGTGCAAAAAGCAGAAATATCTAACACTTGCCACAGAACAAAGTTTCCCAGCGGGTGTCCAAGCCACAGGTCCTTCTGGGCCACGTGGTGAGAGCTTCTTGAGCTGCAACCCAGAGGATGCATGGAGGGGGATAGGGGAAGCCTCACCCTGCCACATCCATCTCAGGAACTGGGAAGTGCTACCAGGTACCCACATCTAAACAAAGCCTTAGGGATTATACCTGCTTCCTTCTGTATCAGCTGCCATAAACTCCCATAGTCCCTTATTTATGGAGAACATTGTTTATATAAGGCACTGCCTCTCTGGTTAAAAAAAAAAAACTAAATAAAGGTAATATATAAATGATTTTGATTCAATAATATAACTGACTCAATTGCTCTTTAATATCTAATTTCAAGCCAAAGTCCCCAAAGTCATATTGTGCTGTTTATCTAAATGGCAAATACATTTAAGTTTAAAGGTCTAGAAAGCAGATATTAACTGATCTTAAAATACATGTACTTTATGCTCTGGTGTAAGGAAAATCCTCCCAGTTCTATTTGATTGCTCTGTTCTACAGAGTAATATTTCTTCTGCTCAGATAATTTTTTTTCCCCGTGAATGTTTAATCAGAGGATGTGATTTGACTCCTTTCACTGTTTAGGGCACTAGTACAAGTCATGCTGTGCAATGTACCTTTTACATGGTATTCTGCTTTCACAAAAAGCTAATGAACATGAGCATTTGGGATTCCCTGGAAATGGTCTACTTAATGTGGTGCTTCTGTAGCAGATATAGTCCTTTTCCAAAAGTTACTGCTTCTCCAGTCCTTGCAGCTATTCCTGTCAGATACACCAGGGACCACTGGCAAGGACATGGAGTACACTGGCTTTTTTTAGTGCCAGAATGACTCTAATCGATCTTATTTATTCTTTTCACCAACATTCAACAGGAAGAAAAGCTCCAAATTCAGACTTGTAGCAGCAACTTCATTAAGACATGAATGAGGAATACAGAGAACTTCAGTGCCTGGGACACTTCTTAGCAGACTTTTCAGAGCATTTCCATGTCAACAGGAGTCTAACCCTGATCTTTTTCTGAAGCCCACAATGACTTTTCTATTAAATGCACTGGCTCAGCATTGGCTGGTAATAAAGGAAGAGGGTGATTGTCCTTCATACTAAACCTTTCAGCTCAGATCATTGTAAAAGTGGTGTTAGTGTGATTAAGAAGATCCAGGCCAAGACTATTTAACTGCTTAATCTGAGAAATGAGATAGCACAGATTGCACTGTGAATGCCTGGGCTGCAAGATCAGCACAAGCAGTGCTTTTAAAAAATATATTTGTGAAATTGTCTTGCCTGCCCATGAAAAACACTGGATGAATGTGTTTGTTCCACTTCTGCCGTGAAGGCAGAAAGAATCCCCCATCCCTGGAAGTTCAGCAATTGTATGGCTACTGTGCCCTACAAAGGGAGCAGACCACAGGTGTTCCTCTGCCCCCTTGAACCAGCATTTGTGAAACCAGCGCAGTTTTAGGTTGGAGACTTTGTTCACCCAGTCCCAATTTCCATCCACTTTAGATACCAAAGCTGTGTGCTGCCAGCTCCCTAATGAATCCCTTGTTCTTTAATGTATCAATCTTGATAATTCCTCTGTGAAGTTAGGAAAAGCGCAGAAATTTTAATTGCGGCATTAAAAGCCACCTAGATCCTTGTACTGAAATCCAAAAGTACCTGTGAGATTTCTAAAAAAATCTCATATCAGGAAATCTGACAGGGAACTGAATCTGCATCCTTTTCATTACAGACTGCTGCTGTAATGATTCAAGCATCTTTTCCTCATCAGGCACTGCATATTTACCGTGCTATCCATCAGGGAGACGATTGCTCCTGGAAGATATGCCAAAATACCACTTTTTTTGATGTGCGAATGGTCACAGTCACCTGTATAAATAGCAGGAGGCTGCTAGAGAAAACTGTATTGATGCTTTTTGCCTTTGCTTCTGGGATTTAGTTTATTTGCCTTTCATGATCAGTGAGAATTTTGTAGAGCTGCTTCCCCAGAACAATGCCTGTGAGGAGCAGGGGGGGCAGTGGGCGAGCGCTGCGGTCCTGCGGGGCCGAGCTGTCAGTCGGAGCTGAGATCTGTCTGCACCTCTGAGCTTAATTTAAGAAATGTTTGGTGTCTGCATCAGGTTTTATTTCTACAGACATACTTTGAGACAGGGGAGGGGCAGGGATGTGAGAAGAGCTGTCAGTTATTGTTGCCCTGTACGCTGCTGCACCAGAGCAGCAATAGATGCCAATAGATTTCCGGTGGATAATTCAATGGTAACTTTCTTCTGAGCACTGCAGCATGGGAGCATTTGAAAGAAAGAGGTTAAGAGACAAGTAAGTAGGACTGGAGTGCTATTATTACAGCTATTTTTCTTTGCTTCTAATACATGTCATCCTCTTTTATTAGGAGCTGACTGTTGAACCAGGAAAACTGATGCCACAGTGTACAAAATGATACCTAGGCAAGGAAGGATCATTGATAAGTGATCTGTAGGACACTGACCTTTCAGAAAAATTGAATAAAAATATACATGCCTTGGGACTTTCAGAACTAAAAGATCGCTTGCATCCCCTCACTGTGCACGGAGAGCACAAGTACCTTTAGCAGTGAAGTGGAAAGCAAAGCCACCACAATCCTCACTAGAACCTCCCAGCCAGGGAACGAGTCCATCAGGCACTGTGCATCACTAAAATCACAGCTCTCGCCACACCAGGGAGCTGCAAAGAGAACTGAGAATACCAGAGATGTCAAATTTGAGTGAGTGCTCCCCATATCCCACTCGTACAACTGTTACGCTCTCCGCACGCTATTCAAATATCAGTTAATTAATGTTTGCTGTTGTGTGTGATTTAACCATATATTAGGGCTTCTTTGTTCACTTAACAGCAATAACATGTCACTGCAAGATCTACTGAGAGACAGAGGAGGAAAGTCAATTTTTAAGTGCGGCCTTGTGAGCTTCCAGTGCTTCCCTATAAATTTGTATTGGACCTCTTCCAAATTCACACCCTCATCTTTCCCAGTTCTCCAGACCCATAGGGACCCAACCTTCCTGTTTCACATACAAAGTCACAGTATTTGTCTTAAACGTTAATTTTTCATAGGTTAGGGTTTGTAAATACCTTGTTTTGTCTACCAAGTGGTTTACTGGATGTGAAACCCCCCTACTTTCCTCTTCATCTCCATAAAAAGGGTTTGTGCCTCCTGCTCTGCACAGGCTGTTACTCTCAGCCTTCTGCATCTCTCAACAAGGAGCTTTTGGCTGACATGTCTTTTTGTGAGTTTTTGCTTGGCTACAGCAAAGAGGTCTGGGGAAAAGACATCAGCCATCTAGTCTCAGCTTGCTACATCCTGGGTTTCTGGTAAGAATTCTCTTTAGGCTGGAATTTACAGCGATGGAGGTTCCTCTAGACCAGCTGAATATAGCCTGGATAGGGGAGGTTTTGGTCATACTCATCCCATTCTCTAATGGAAACCTGGAGGAGCCTGTGGCTGCCTGAATGCAGGGCTGGAGCTGCCTGAGGCATGGGAGGTGGCTGCTGGTGGAGAAAATAATTTTCACGGGAAACAGCATTCCTCAAGAGACAGACAGACATAAAACAAGTAATAATTGAAGCACTCTGAATCATCCAAACATGGATTTTCTGTCAATGCTGAGTACCATCAGGGAATGTAGTGCGCTGCCAGGTAACTTGGAGTTGCCTGTTTTCCCTTGATATTTTTTCAATTTTTTTTTTTTTTTTACACATATTATCCTTGTTTGGATATTGAGAAACTGGGAATGAGGAGAGAAACAGGCCCAGTGTCACTTGTGAATTTGGCTACTCTCCGAGCTTTGTGTTATGTCGATAAAAAAATCAACCAATAGAAGTGTTAAAAGATGAATTTTCTTTTAAATTAATTAGGTTGGATTTAGTTTGATGTTCCACATCACAGAACTGCCAATCTTCCTTTTGTGAACCTGGAAGCTGTCAGCCATATGGAAGTGAAGGCCTCATATATAAGGGTGGTAGAAATTTGTCTTTTTGACCTTCAGTAGTTATCCTTTGATTAACACAGAAAAAAATTGCTGAGGTCTTGGGGGTGACCAAGGTCTCTGCTGGGATCTCTAAAGTAGGGCCCAGAACCCTCTTTTGGGTACCTGTGTTTCTCTAAGCAGGGGCAAAAAGCCAGCAAAGAAACTGGGAGATTAAGGGGAGCAGATAAGAGGTAGGGAAAGAAAGGAGAGCCAAGAGGATAGTTTTCAGGTGAAGGTTGACTCAGCTGGGCTGTGAATTTTGGCTGCAGATGTGAAGATGGCATTGGAAATCTGACTTGATGCTCTGGCCTGCTGTGTACAGGTCATTCTGTCATTGTCTTGGGGAAAAAAAAAATTCCTTCACTTCCAGATTGATAGTGGGGGGAAAAAAAAGGTTTTCTTCTACACAAACCCTACCTATTCAGGATGTTGGGTTGGTGAAAACTACTGGGCAGCAAAGGTCTGGGATAATGACATTTTGTAAGGCATTGGCTCTTTAATAAAGTGGAATCAGGGGCTGATTAAGGGAATCATCACCTTAGGAAGCAGCAGCAGAAGGTATTGACACCTACACGTGTGATCCCTCTCAGGCTCCTGCTGCAGAGGAGGTCTGAGAGCACCCGAGCAGTTGCCTGGCTCCAGGTGTGAACACAAGTGTTCCAACTGCAGGTAAAAAGGAGAGAGAGAGAGAGAGAAATGGAAAAACCCAGTTGTGTTTCTGGACACAGCTGGTATGCTTGGAAACACAAAGGTTAATCAAATATACAAAATCTGCTGGTATAGGGGAGACATGGCAGCAGTGACTGTTGCCCCAGGGCAGTGCAGGGAGTGACCCTTGAGGTTCTCACTTTCCCTCCTGAGCAAGCCACACAAAAATGGAGCCTGTTAATTTATTTCAGAGATTGTAGTGTAAAATGAAGAGAGGAATCCAAGCCTCTAGGGCAAGTTTTTTAATCTTCAGGTTCAATTTAAATTGTTGCTTAAAGTATGCACTGAAATAGTGTTACATGAGTAATTAGCAAATTAATAGCTCACCACATTGTGCAGAAATGCCAGCCCCTACAAATTGTCATAGCTATTTCTTTACAAGCTTAACTTTTCATTCTTAAACCAATAATTTTGTCTCCACTGAGAAAGTGCTGTTTTGCTGCTGAATAACAGAACAATATTTATAAGAAGGTTGAAATTCCAGTGTTTGGAAGGCAGCTTAGCTGACATTAATTGACACTTGAACAGTCCATGGGCATAAATATGTTTTTTTGCTAAGGTGATGTTCTTCAGCTGGAGGCAGGGGAGAGTTTTGTGTCCTATTCTTTACTGCCACAGATGAAACAGAAGAACCTGGAGGCTTTGATGCTCTAGCCCTCCTTGGATCTGGCACCTTGTGGAGAGACCTTGTGGCCACCAGCCACATCTGGGGCTGCATCAGGAGCAGCAGCGTGCAGGCTTTAGTCAGGGCTCTCAAATGCAGCGTGTGCCCCGAGGTCACGAGGGTCCCCCCATCTGTTACACGCTGGCAATCGACTTTTCCCTTTAGCTCTCCTCTGACAGCCCCCTTACCATTACCGGGGGGGCTGCAGGAGCACAGATGTTGTGGCCCCCGTGAGTGATGCGGCGCTCGGCGCTGTCAGTGCCCCGCGCTGCCCGGCCCGCGGCGCTCGCGGGGCCCGTGGATGTGTGTGATGAATGTGCCGCTGTTCTGCTGCTCCATGGGAGCAATTAGATCACCCAAAGGGCACATCCGTGGGTGTGCTGGCTGCACCACTTGAAGAATTAACGACACGTTTTATTCCCCTTTAAGCCATAGGGATGCGTGTTAACGGTTTGTGCATCTCTGCTGCGGAGTCTGCCGTGGGATGAAAAACTCATGGATTGCTGTAGGAACCCAGTTTCAGAGCTGGGACAGACTGGCGAGTGGTGAGAGTGTGAATTGTACCTCCAGGTCCTGTAGAAATGTGCCTTAACTCAATTGCCAAAGAAATCCTGGGATCTGGTAACTCAGCATGGAATTCGGCTGTTACAGAGTGCACTGCATTAGAAAAAAACCCACCAAATGAATAATAAAAATACTGCATTACATTCTACCTACCAGAAAAAAATGCAAAATGAGGCATGATTCTCCATTCTGGTACCTGCCATTTAAAATTAGTTACCCCCCGGTTAGCACTCGTTTTTTGTTTGACTGGATAATTAGATGGTGATTTCATCTTGTTAGAGTAAGTACAACAAATTGATCACAGTATTTTCAAAATGCTTTGCTTTCTTAAAAGTAATTGAAAAGCTGGGGCCAGAAAACCACCATCAATACCCATATTCATCTAATTTAAAGTTTTATAGAAACTTTTTTAGGTGGGAAAATATATAGTAAGATGATGTTTTGATGTTGATAAAAGTAAAGCTGGAGTGGGTTTTTGTGTGTGGTTTTGTGTGGATTTTTTTTTGTTAATCTAAACCTCCTTGTTATAGACTCTCCTGTAATAAGTATTTGAAGGTTACTGTGAGATAAACACAACTGGTTGGTAACTCCTTTTTCAGTTGTTTTATCCTAATTAAAATCCAGAATGTTGTTTACTGCACAATATTTATTTAATTGAGGTTTGCAAACCCCAAGTAACAATTTACTTTTATTGTTGCAGCGGTTCTGCTTAGTTTGATTTTGATCACAGAAGACCTACCAAGTAAACAGTTCATCTGCATAGAGGAGATTATTTTATTTTTCCTGGTGGGAATTTTTCCTTGTGGATTAACTCTTTCAACAGCGACTTTGACATTATTGTAATTACACCTCATATATAACCTATCGCATCAGTAGGAGGAAAAAATTAAGGGAAACAGCCATTAATTTTGTTCATTCAAATTGTGTTTGCTCGTGAGAAGACAGGCTATTATTTCTTCTCACAAAAGCCATAATGAGAAATTTTCTGAGCTGATTGTTCGGATCAAGCAAAGGGCAACGGGCATTTGATTAAAGTCCGCCCGAAGTCTTGAGCCCAGGAGAATTGAATGGGGAAAAAAAGCTTGGTTTCTAAATCCCAAAATGGTTAGGTAGACCCCGGGCATGTGTCAACTCAGATTTTTTTATTAGGAAAAAAAATAATTTAGGGCTACCTTGGCTGGAAAGGTTAAAGCTAGGTGAGGGGGGAAAAAAAGAGCCCAAACCACAGTAGATCTATTGTGAGGACTTCATACCTTAAAAAAGTTGATAAGACCCAGATAAAATCTTTTCTTGCCTACAGTAAATGCCACTTCGTTTTCAAAGTTCATTTGATATTCCCTTTTCAGAGATTATTTCCCTCCTGCATTGTTAGTACCTCTGTTTCCCCACTCGCAACACCAGGAAAATAACAAGCAATGTGAAATTTGTAAAAATATCAGTCAGGCTGATTCCCCTTACTTGATTATATCCATAATCTCCCTGGGCAGACGTGCCATTTCACAGGATCCGATCAATAAGGCGGCAGCAGCAGTCTGTGAGCTCCAGCAGAGTGTTAATAAATCCCACTTTTCTGGTGAGCTGTATATGAACTCCTGTTGAAGTCACTTGGAGTTTGGTGAGCTGATCAATGGCAGGGCTGGACTCAAAAGCCTAATGAAGGGGGAGAAAAATTATTCCTCCGCTACAAGTAACACTGCCACGAGGAATATGAGAAACTTTATGCTTGTGTGGTATGATTTCCCGCACAAAGCAAAGTATTTCAGTGTCATCCTCCAAGCTTTGCTGGTGCTGAAGGCTGTGTGAAAGCTACAGAGAAAAAGTTAAGGTGGCACATGTAAATCACAAATATTTACTGCCATGTACACAGGAAAAGAAAAGGGGGAAAACATCTCACATCGCAGCGCTCTCAAAGGAACTGCTCATCCCTGGTTTTCTCCATCAGCAGTTCCTGCAGCCCCTGAAGAGATTTTATCTGCACAATCAGTTAAAAGAAGCAGGGAGCAATTTTACATGTTCTCAAGTGGATTTTTCCATGAAGAAGTTATGCACTGATGTTGAGGGGAAGGGTGATTAAAAAAACAAGGACAGCTCTTCAACCCCAGTGCTGTCTCACTTTTCCCCTCCCTGATCATCAAATAGGACTGTTGGGTGAGACCTGGGACAAAAATTGGTACAACTCTACCAGGGGGATCATGAGCACCATTAGCCATCCCAGTACCTTTCTGTCTCATTTGCTATTTTTGCTTTGTCTTATCTATCCCAACAAGGTATACAAAGATTAACCAATGTCTCAGTAAAACCCACGCGTTGGAACTAACAGTAAGTGTGCTGTCTGTGTTTTCTGAAGGCAAAAAAACAACAAAAAAAACCCCTTTGCAAGCAAGCTCTAAAGGAACAGATGGAGAACTGCTAAGATTGCTTTTTCTTGAGTTAGGAACTTTCTTACCCAGTTTAGACTTTTTGGTTTACAGGAACTTGACATCACCATTCAGCACAGGAAAAAAAATGGGTGTCAGTGGAAAAAGCAGCTACTGTAGAATTTATTTTAGCAGAGAGTACTTCTTTTGCAGTTGTTGCAAAGGTTCAGGATTCAGCCACTGCATTTGAAAAGGAGTGATGGAAATGCTTCCTCTGGTTGGAGAAGGGCTCAGCTGAGGGGGCTTGCTTGGTGGTGATAGTTACACACTGGGATGCATCTTTTTTTTTCTGGCTAGTCTGTATCTTGGCAGAAAAGTATATTCTTTTCAACTTGACCTGCCTGTGACCATGATATTTTGCTTGTGGTTAAACAAAGAGTATTTTTTTAGCTGATACTCTATGTGGTGAAAACCACACTTTTATATTAGTGAAGCCAGATGGAGTCTTCTTGTTCTTCGTGCTGTTTCAGCATAATTTTGTGTCTGTGAAAGAAAAATTTGGAAATACAAATTAAAAAATTGGAAAATGCTGGCTTTCCTGAAAATGTCTCTGGCCTGCTAACACAAGAAGAGGAAGGACAAAAAGTGCTGTGTCTAGTTGTGATTTTAACAGAAAAGATGAGAATATATATCTGTAACTGCATCATCTCTAATTTATGCCCTGTGCATGTCCTCATTAGTATTCATTGCTCTATAGTCTTTTCCCAGGGATTTTTTTTTTTTTTTTTTGTAGAGGAGTTTTGTAGATTGATATTTGAAACACAAACAGCTTTACTCAGATGCATTGGATCATGGGGGATGTTTTATCTCTGGTTAGGTGTCTGCTCCCATGCCCAGCGAAGTCAAAGAAAGAACTTCCATTGATCTGACAGAGTTTATTATTAGGATGAGATTATTATCAGGAGGTAGATGAGTGAAAGAATTAATAATTATTTATGCATAAACATGGTTATAAATTAAAATTCATTTCCTAATGATATTCTGTTCATATTCTGGGATATTAATTTTAAGTTCACTGCTTTGGTGATTAATCTTGCCTTAAACAAATCTGCCAGAATATGAAACCTGGACAGCACAAAGGGACAAGAATGAAGTCGAAAGAAATTCTTTTAATGATCTGGGTATTTATAAAACAGTTCCTGTTCTGGCACTTACCTAACATTAGGCTTTTTTCTTTCTCAGTTTTTGTTTTGCCTTGTTTATACACTTGCTGGTTGATTCCTAAGTGAGGGCAATGGGAGTTTTTCCATTAACTCCACTGAACTATGAAACAGGCACCACATGTCACTGCATACATCAACCCATCACTTTAGTCTTAGTGTGTTATTTTTTTGAATGAAACAAAATAATAACTCTGCAGGGCAGCTGATCACCTTATTATTTTCCATAAATCTACATTACTGTCACACACGAGAACTGCCTCTCTGCCAGAGAAGAGATTCAATTAAAAGGCTGCCAGAACAAATGTACCTACCCTGCCTCCCAGACACATTTGGTTCCAGCAAGATTCAACAGCAACATTCTCAGATTAAGTCCCTCAGCTTGAAATGTCTCAAGACCATTTTTACAGACTTTCCTTGAGGAATCAACAGCTGGAGTGTCTTTTTACTGCCCTGGTGAATCATATCTCTCTTATTCTTTACCAAGACAGAGGACATGTCATCATAGAACAGAGTTTTTCACTACAGGTGATGATGGAGCTTTTATTTTGACAAATTTTTACAAAAACTATCTAAATTTGTTACCTCTTGTTTAGTGTAGAAGCTTTGTAGTCATCTCAGTGCCAGGTGGGATCATGGTAGAAGATTGCAATAATGGACTAATATAAAAAGTAATTATTTTTTTCAGAAGCCACCCCTAAATAGGAAGGATTTGTTCAGGTGCCCTGTATTTCCGACAAGGGTCCATTTCTCACATGTTCACATGGCGTTACTTGGAAATATTAAACAAACAGAACATCCAAATCATAAATTCTCCTTAAGTATTTCCCATATTAGTGATATGGCTTGGAAGGGACCTTGAAGATCATCTTATTCCATCTCCCTCCCATGGGCAGGAACACCTTTCCCTATCTCAGGTTGCTCCAAGCCCCATCCAACCTCGTCTTGGACACTTCCAGGGATGGGGCATCCACAGCTTCTCTGGGCAACCTGTGCCAGGGCCTCCCCACCCTCACAGGGAAGAATTTCTTCCAAATATCCAGCCTAAACCCATGCATTTTCTGCCAACATTTCTCTGATGCTGTTGGTGACCAGCTTCACTCAGGTGTAGGATTATTACTCGCTTATTATTTCTATGGGTGTAACTGGTTCAAGTTTTCTCATTTTCAAAGTTGTTGGTGACACTGCAGAAATAGTTTAATTTCCTTCTGACACAATTCCTTGTACTTCTCTTTCCTGACTCTCAGTGAGCTTTCTGGGAAGAGAGCAATCACCCTTTCCCTGTGTGCTAGAAGGTATGGTAGGTAGGAAATTAGTTGCATGCTACTGTACCCTCCAGGTCCTGAAATAAGCTACTGTTCAGTAAGAAAATTTGCTTTTGTGGATTCGTAGGGGTTTTGGACCAGAACAGAGCTCATTCTGCACTTATTGTTGGTGCAAGTGTCCCAGTGCAAAAGATGACAGAAGGCTGGGAGTGGTTGTATGATTGAAAAGAGATACTGTAGATGGATTTTAAAAAAAAAAAAATATATAATAATGCTAGCGTGAGATGCATCTAGAATCAGTATTTAAAGGCAAAGTATAATATTCTGCCTTAATGAAAACCTGAGGAAGTCTTTTTGCACTGTTGTGCATCAACACACAACAGAGTTTAGGGTTGAGAGATGCCAGTAATTGTAGCATTACCTGCATGGAGTGACAGGCAATTAAAAGCTAAGCCCACATAGTGATGGCCTTTGAATGTGAGCTTCCCTGCCTTGGTACCTTGGGGAGTGATGGAGATGTGAAAAACATCCCAGCCTCTTCCCTGAAGGACTCTCCCTCTTGGCAGCAATTCGGCACAGGGAGGTGTAGGGAGGTGTAATGACCTTTCTGTCCCCCCCGTGCCCCTCAATGCACCAGCACAGGAGTGATTCTGCACTAATGCAAACACAGCCCCTAAGGAAGCCTTTGTGAGCTGAGATTCTAGCACTGGAGTTGGCTCCCAGCTTTCCAGAAAGCCTTGGGCACAGCAGATATCTTCTGGTGTTTCCCAACTCTCTCATTTCCAAAGCTACAGTAGAACTGGAGACACAGTTTGGGGAAAATCAGTTTAGTCCCAATAAGACAATTTAAAATAATTTTAAGAGTAAAAAGCAGTGAAGACTCTGTGTTGATCCTGTTGTAAAATGCGTGTATGTTGTACCTACCATCAGCTCCTCCAAGTTTTCATTTCTCTGAACTTTTGGAAGTAATTGTTATTACAGACACAGTGAAAGAGCAGAAAAGCTCCCCTTAAGCAATATGTAGATATTTTTGTCCCGGCAAATGAGTAATGATATGAGGATTTCTTTGATGCCATGAAAGATTTATTTAATATTGCTTTACCCTTTGGTAGCCAATCTAAAGAAAACAATACTGGTAACTGTATATTGCGTTTGAAGCTGGGTTGTTTTTTTTTTTTGCCTCCTAAAGTGACAATACTGGTATCTGTGTATTGCATTTGAAGTTGGGGAGTTTTTTTGCCTCCTAAAGTGACAATACTGGTATCTGTGTATTGCATTTGAAGTTGGGGATTTTTGCCTCCTAAAGTGCCATTGCAGAGCGTGTGAGTGAAGCCATAATGCTGTGATGTGACGTGATGTATATGCTGGGCCACAGCTACAGCTAAAGCAGAAGAGATTGTGGCAACCAGGGTGTAGTCCAGGGGTAAGTATTCCAAGTTCTCAACTATTCTTTACACCCTCCTAAAATAATGCAGAAAGCAGGGCAATATCATTTAAGAGTAGCAGCACGTGGCAGACCTGCGAGAGGGAGTGCCCTAGGGTTGCTTTGGAGGATGATTTTCTTTACACCTCTCTCTACAAGAAGGTTGTGGAAAACAGGAATTCTGCATGAGCTTTGCCTCCGTCCGAAATCTCATCTCCTGCCCTGGGGTTTCTGTGTCAGCAAGCTGTGACTCTGCCAACTGCTACGGAAACAAAAGCTCTTTCCAGTTCACTTCCCCCAGAAACAGCCTGCTCTCTAAATACCCTCCTAGCCCAGCTCTCTGCTCTCTATTTTAACGTCCCACCCCAATTCTGAGGGGAGGATCCTAAACCTGGCAGGTATTTTTTTCCTGCGGGCCTGGCCTGGGGCACCCTGCGGGCTGGGCTGCAGGATGCTGTGCCACGGCCTCCTTTCAAGGCACAGGGCACAGAGGCTGCTGCAGAGAGGGGTCAGAGCACTTTGTGGCAAGAGATCCAAGGGGAATGCAGCTTCATGCACTCTCAAAGACTAAGTCTTGCAAAGGCTTTCAAGGAGATATGTAATATCTCAATTCTATTTTAAAGCTGTCAGACAATAAAATAACACTGAATCCCTGGCCTGATAATCACATTCCTACTGGAAGGCAACAGAGGAAAAATACTTATATTTCTCAGGAAAAAAAAAAAAAAGTCTGACTATGCTGGTTATATGCTGACATCCAGAAATCCTCAAGGAGCAGCCAACAGACACTAGAGGGCAAAATGTTGGATTGCCCATTTAGTTTGCAGATAGCTGGATTTAAAACAAATAGTGATATAAAATTATATGCAGTGTGCATTGTACTGACAGGCTTCCCAAAGTGTATTCTGCAGCAAATACTTTGTGTGTATTATCTCTTAACACAGAGAACAGAACGGGGTGGGTGAGATCATGGATGCAGATCCACTCCTGGAGCTGGCTCAGCAAAATAGATGCAAGAATTTTGTTTGATCAGACCCATCCAAATTACTGGTGTAATCACTGTTCTCTGCTTTAAGTGAGAGTTGCCATAGCAGCTAACATAACATTATTAATTGATAGGAGAAATGGGTGAAACACCAAAAATTGCTTGAAGATTTGTAATATTGTATAGTATATATATATTCTGCTCAGTATCATCTGAGCAGAAGCAGAGCTTGTAGGGGATTTGTTAATGCATTTTCAAATGCACCTTTAAATCTTTCCCATTAAGTTTTAACAACTAAATGCATTAGTTCCACCGGAACAGAATATACCCACCAGATATGCTGAACCCGTGAGCTCCCCTCCCTTGTACATCACTGGGAAACTTTGTGGGGGGAACTTGGAGATCATGGATGACACCATTCCAGCCACCTACATCAAAATTTCTTGATTGCTTTACAGACTTGGCTTACTTTGCAAATCCTGCAAGTACATTTCAATCAAGCTTGAATTTGACTGAAAAATAAAAATATTTCATCCAAGAAATTGGATTTTTCAATTTATTATAACTTTAAAAAAGATTCAAGCTGGTGTGGATGACCCAATATAGTATGACTCTGATGTTTTAAAAATCATCAAAGCAATTCTTTCTTATCATGTGAATTTGCTTGCAAGTTTGACCTTACTTGCTACACTTGCTACATTTTCTACACGAACTGCAGTGCTTTAACCACATAATTTCCAGTAATCTTTCATGGCTGTAGCTCTGCTTAGAAGGGCAGATGGATAATAGCACTTTGCTCATGTCCCTTTTCTTCATATCAACCTAATCTAAAAATTAAATGCATTGAAATTACAGCAAAAATTGAGGGTGAAGGAAGAGCTCTTTTTTCTTATGGAAATTATTTTAGATTTTCATATACATCTCACAAATTAAAAGACAGAATGGCGGTCCTCTCTTTATCTGTGAAATCTGGGAAATGATAGCTCCTATTTGTGTAATCTTGGTGTTGCTGAAAGGAAGTGATTGCTGTATGTGCTGAATAAGTTACCACTCTGGCATCTCCTACATTGATAAATCAAAATAAGGCTCTTCTTCACATTGGAGACTCAGAAAAACAGATGACAGAACTGTCATTAAGGCTGTGAATCAAGTTAGAAGGGGCTGTGATTCCACCAAGATGCAGGAAGTGGCTTCTGAGGTTGCTGGCAAGGATTGATACTTATTGATGGAAGGAAGGGTCGAGAGACTCTTTAATCCAAAATTCTTCTTCTTGTTATTGTGTTGGTCCCTAACGCTGCTGGTGAAGATCCTTCACTCATCAAAGATCCCAGAATCATACCATGGTTTGGGAGGGACCTTAAAGCTCATCTTGTTCCACCCCCTGCCATGGGCAGGGACATCTTCCACTAGCCCAGGTTGCTCCAAGCCCCTTCTCTGGGCAACCTGTGCCAGGGCCTTCCCACCCTCAAAGTCAACAATTCCTTCCCAATATCCCATTTAACCCTGCCCTCTGTATCTTTGAAGCCATTCCCCCTTGTCCTGTCATTCCAGGCCCTTGTCCAAAGTCGTTCTCCAGCTCTTGGAGCCCTTTTAGGTACTGGAAGGGGCTCTAAAATCTCCCTGAATGCTTCTCTCCTCAAAGGCATAACAGAATAGTAAGGGGTGTGACATCAAAAATTCAGATTAGCACAGCCTTTGTGCTCTCCACACACCTCCCTTTTGTCTTTTCCTGTGTATTAGTGGCATCAAGATACAGAGAAGCACAGGGTTTTTTTTAATAAAAGTCATGTGCAAAGTGATAAGTGCTTGATGTTATGAATTGGGAAGCTTAAAACCATGAGCTCTTGCAAACAATCCTCTTGCAAACAATACTCTCCATGCAGTATTTTATACTTGCCAATACTTGATATTTTTACATAATGGGTGGGTTTAACCTTTGGAATAGTTTTAAGTGTTATAATTACAACTCTGCTGAGTGCATTGAGCCATGGTATCTACGGACCTGATGTCTGCACAGGGTTTAACCCCATTAGCTGGGCAGACCTGAGTGCATTTGGGTCACAGCTGTGCTTTGGGGAAATCTTCATCTTATGCCATTACAATTAAGGAAATCCAGGCCACAGTGGTTCTACATAGAGTGTTTTATGCTCACAAGTATCTCAAGTAGCATTACAGGGGACTGTTGAAGAGGTATATTAAATTCTCAAGGATTGTAATGTGGGACTTTGATTGCCAAGCAAAACACTGAGACAGTTATTTGATGTCTTGAATGTCACATTGTTCCACTTGTAAAGACTCTATTGTCGAACAGGATAATTCACTCTTCTGCAAAAACAAGTTCTGTAAATGAAGTTTGTATATAATAACTATTTAATATGTCAAATCTCCCTGTACTGCACTGTCTTGGCAGCACAACTGGTGCTTCAGGGCCAGGCCAGCCGTGACTCCGTGGTGGGAATAGGCAGGCTGTGCATCATGACCAGGAGCACACACTGCGTGCTGGTCACACAGGCTGGGGGTGACAGTCCCCATCCCAAGCTGGGGTTTTACTCTTTGGAGCTTTGTGCAGCAAGACAAGAGTGAAATTTTGCTTCATTTGCATGTCTCAGAGGACAGAATGGAAATTCCCACTGGAACAAGGTCAGGATGATAAAAGCGACATGAAAGAGGGCCTTTTGAGAAGGATGGCTTTGAGAATCTCAGGCTTTGGAAGGAAAAAATGTCTCAGGGAGTTGGTAATGGGATACAGATTATGTTTCCCATAGGTCACTGTCTCTGTTCCTGCACAGATCTGTAGTGGTGGCTGAACATCATAAGGAGCCAGTGGCTGGGTTAGGCCTGCAGTGTGAATGTAGTGACTGTTCCAGTCTGTTTGGTTGTGTGATTATTCACAGCTCAGCAATGCCATCTTGACTCTGAGTAACTGCTGTCCCCATTAGCACTCTAAACAGGGAGGTCAAGGACCCAGCTGGAACAAAGGCTGAGCTATTGCCTCCTCTCAGGCTACGCTGAGCCTGGGAGCTCACAGGGAGGACACAGTCCATCTGCAAGAGACTTTTCTTAAAGGACTCACAGGTTTAACTATGCATAAGGACTCATTAGAAATTAAAAGAATGTGATTAGTAGTTCATAAATTAGTAGTTTAGGCTCTTTAAAGAGAACAAGTAACGTAACTTTATACCTGAAACAGAAAAATTATGGCATTGAGGATGGTTCTCTGCCGCAGCCTTATAAGTAGCCTTTAAATATTATAATAGTATTTATATTTCTAATTTTATACATTTCAAATCCCATCCATTTCTAATCCTTGCATTTCTGTGGCCATCATGCACTGAAATACATTTAATCCCATTCTCTCCTCCTCAAACAGAATCTCTCCTCCTCTAACAGAATCTCTCCTTTAGGGCCCAGAGATTCCCTGATGGAGAACTGAACTATACTTTTTAAAGTGAGAACCACCATGAATCTTCCAGTCTCTACAGCTGTGTTTTTAATGGAACACAAACCTAATAATGTAGGAAAAGGTAAACACTGCTCGGCTGAAGAGACAAGTTTTGTTGTAAAATTTTGAGGGGGAAAAAAAAAAATTGTAGGGAACAAACACCATCCTTTCAATTTCCAGCCTAATGATGTTATCAGCCTTCCAGGTTGCTCCAAGGGCGCGTTCTGGGTAAAGAGTAAGTAAGAAGTAATGAGCATTTATTTTTCCAGTTATGCCCTGTTACTGGAACACAGAACAAGTCCTTCTTACCCACTCAACTCTGAGCAGGCAAATTAAATGCTTTTACCTCCAAACCTCGATGGTAATATTATTTATCTCACAGGGATGCCGATAAAGATATTGAACACTGCAAAGGATTAACTATTAGGTCTCTGGGAAGGACCTGAGTGCTGCTCAGCTCAGCATGAGTAGCAAAGCACCCCACCCTCCTTTAGTATCCACAGACCCAGGGAAGTGCTCACTTTCCTGATTGATTGCCTGAGGGGAGTTAAGTGCTGGAATGGAGTGGCAGCACTCCTGCCCTGGCAGGGGCTGCAATGCTCTCCTGGCCCAGGAGTAAATTGGAGGCCAAAGTGACAGCAGGACCTGCCACTTTGCGGGTGTTATGTACAGACAAACCCAGCACAGGGATCCCCACCTTGCTCAGTAACGAGCTCCGTGACCACAATTAGCATTTTGTCTTCTTTATTGCAGATAGCACCACTTCTCTCAGCCGTTCTGTAGGACCCAGCTGTGCTATGAAAAGCCATGTCAGGTGTGCCTCTTAACACAAAAATAAACGTTTTTTAATGCCTGTAGCTGTTCTGATCGTTGCTGTACCTGCACTATTGTAGATATTTTGGGCAGTTTCATAGGAGAACTAAGAGGTTTTTATGATTTTGGGACCTGTTTGTGGATCTTGTTCACAGCTGGTGCGTTAGTGGATGAAGCCAAGAGGGATGTGGATCTTCCTTGGTAGTGACATGACCACATAATCTCTTTTATTAATTAATCAAACTCCATTTTAAGCTGATTGGGTTTATGGAGTACTTTTATCTCTGTGTCCTTCCTGGGACACTGTCCAAGAAGAGGGTGTCTTATAAGGAGCTGTCAGCTTAAGCTGTGCTATTCCTAGACAAAATATATGGTAACTTACACCTTGGCAATGTCATCCTTGAACTTGAACACTTCTTGCCTCCTCATATCCACTTCTTTTTCTCCCTGTCCCATCCAGCCTTACCTCAGTAATTAAAGATATATGTCATACACCTGATTTTGTTGGTTTCAGGGTAATTAGGAATATATTGGACCTATATGTTTTTTAAAGGAAACCTCAGGTAAGAGTTGTAATATTAACACAAAGTCTAATTTTTATGTCAGTGTTATTTTGGAGTGATTCAGTATGTGTGTCTGCAATGTGACTAGAAGGTTGATAAAGTAATTACCGTTTTTATGAATCTTGGAGTTATTATTCCCTCAGTACAAGCCCTTGTAACTTGTCAGCTTCAGGGGGAACATTCATCACAATTTTTTTTTTATGGCGACATGATATGAAAATGGCTTATGCAAGAAAATTCAGCTTACATGTTCTAATAACTGCTTTCAATTTGTTCTCCCCATCAGCACCATTAATATGCAAATACCATACAAAATTATGATGTCAAATTATAGACCTAGTCAGTATATTCTACTTTGTGTGTTATATTTGCTATTATTCTAGAGAAATGCAGAATATATATATTAAAAAAACCCAAACCATGACCCTAATAGTTGTTCACCAAAACAATGACACAAGACAAGGAGAAATGAAAAAATGAATATTGGAAAAAATAATTAGTCTTTTGGGTCAGCTACTGGCAGATGTCCTTCCTAGACAACCAAAATGTATCAATAATGTCCCTGGAAAGCAACAGTTTATTATATATTGGTTTTCTATTCCTTGAATCAGATGGTCATATTGACCCTCAGATTTGTGATTTTGTCTGATTTGCTTTGAGATCTTTTGTCTCATTTTTTGGACTGTTCTGTAAGATATTTAAATAAAATTGTTTCTAAAATAATGTCCCTGTTTGGCTGGAGCAGTAGCACATAAACAGGCTGATAAATTATGATATTTGTATTTATTTTTAACCTTTAACTTCTTGATATGCATGAAACCATTAAAGTATTCTGATAAATGCTCATTTAGTATCCAGCTTTAATCAGTAAAAAGAAATTTCAAGCCAACTGTGCAGGGTGTGCACAGAACGAGTGCAGATGGCACAGAATTAACATGTGTAAAAAAAACCCAGAAAAACATAAAGAAGAAGAAAACAGTGTTTCCAGCTGCTAATTTGAATTGTCCATCCCTGGTCTCTATGAATCCACAGGCTGTGGTGTAAAAGTAATTTGTTGGAAATACCAATAGGCAGTTACAAAAAGCGGTGTCAAAAAATATAGTGCAAAACCAGCCATTAGTCAGGGTTCTGGCAACCTACTGCTTTTTAAATGTTCAGACCCACAACACCCCATCCTGATGATGGGTGACATGTTACTTAAGAGGACTTTTCTCGGGATAAGAAAGAAAAACAAAGCAAGAAAGGCAGTGCATCGGGTAAATACTACCTGAGAATTGGGTGAACTTAGAATGAATTTTTTTGTATCACCATATATTAATATAATTTCCAGTCCTGTTCCAAGCTTCATCTGATGGCAGTGATTACAACTTCATAAACTCCGTCACTGGATCCTTCCTGTGAGACCCAGACACTTAATGTGAGATTCATGAAGTACTTGAGTACTTGTCCTAGAACTGAGATCCAACAACCACCTTTCAGCTGCTGAGTTTTAGCCTAAAGGTTACCCAGACATCTAAATTCTAAGCTCCTTGTTATTCTTGAAGGAGGTGCTTGGCTCCAAGGGGATGTAAGCCTTCATAGCATTATAGAGCATGCAGGTACTGGGACCACACCATTATAAAACACGTGGGTACTGGGAACATGCCAGCAATTGGTTTATTGTCCTGCCAGAAAGCCCCAAAACCTGACTGTGGTGCTGGAGTGAGGAGACGCTGCCTATTCTGAGAAAAACACTACAAAAAAGTAGTGATTTCCTCTAACAGCCCCATAATCTTGAAACACACACGACTGCAATAGAACAAGCTCGTTACTTATTTTTTATTTCATGTGTATTTATGTTCTATCATACAGGTTTTTACAAGACCCTAAATAAAGCTACAGAAAATCCTGCAGGATTTCAGATCATTTTAAGACAGTAAAAGTTCAGGTCAGGTGTGAGTAAAGAGAAGAATTTGGGTCAGCTGTGGTTAATCATTTGCCTCCTCATTAGACTTGGTGGAAAGCACCTGGGCACAGTGAGGATTCAGGAGATGGGGATGGACAAAGGAAAGCAGCAGCTTTATGGGTCTGTGAGAGAAAGCAGCTTCTTTAATTTAATGTGGGAAGGGTGAATAATCAGGAATGTGGAGCTGTGCGGAGTGAACAAGGTGAGTGATAATGATATTTATATAAAATATACAGTTTGGGGGTGAAAGGAGAGAGTCATCTTAACTAAGATGGGTTTCGGGTCTGGAAAAAGTGTTGTTTTTTATTAGTGTGGATGAGGCTGCTGATGGGCTGGGAAGTGAAATGGGAAGGGACATTTACCTTGAGGCAGTGATTACACTGCAAGAACAGCAAACTATGTGAGGATAAGAAAGGTGAGGCAGGGGATGTCTCTGGGGTGGGTCTCCAGCATTCCTGCCCTAAGACCAAAGACCATGGGAGCTCCAGAGATCTCAGGTGTGTGAGAGCTGTTCTGCTGAGAATTTAATGCACTGATACTGCCTGTGTTATAAATTATTCTTGAAAATAGGTCTCAGGTTACACTTTGGGGGAAGAGCAAAGATTGTTTTCAGTGTTCAGGAACAGTAACTTCTTGTTCAGGTCTATTGGTAGGAGAAATTTGCTGTTTGCTCGCTCAGGGTCTGTGGGAGAGAAAAATGTGTGTGGGGGTGGGGGTAAAAGGAGATGGTTTATTTTTATGGAAGACCTGTGCAAGTAAGTTCTAATACAAGGCAGAGAAACATCCAAGTGGTCTGTTATTAGCCATAGTAGAAGTGGGACTGGTATTTGCTGCACAGACATGGGGGCACAATAGCGCTGTAACAGGTGGGACACCTGAGTGTGCCAAAGGAAAAAGAAAAAAAACCTACACAGGCACCACTGGGGAAACCTGGACTTGATCTGGTGCTGACCCTGGCAGAGCTGGGGTTTGTAACCTCGGGAATGGTTTTTCATAGTTTCTCTGAAGTTGCCTGTGAAAGCGTGGTGGGTTTTCTACAGGAACTTGTGTGTTGATAAAGCTCCTTATGGAAAACAATACTTTTTGTACATCATTTGGAATAAGCCATATCCAACACGCCTATCTCTCAGAGCAGCTTGGGTTGAAAAATAACCTCATACATTGTTCTGCTGTGTCAGAGTGCTTTTGCCAAGCCAGACTGTATCACTGGTGAAAGCAAAGGGGGGAATCATTTAGGTTCTTGGATATAAAAGGATAGGGAAATAGGTTTGACTGTCTATTTGACAGTGATTTGTATGTCTGGGTTTTATCAATTCTCTGTTCCCTGAAGCTTGATGCAGCCACTTAAGAAAGCAAGGAGAGCATATTTCTTTGCTTCAGGCACAGGGTACTGTATCCACAGGCCTGGATAAAAACTGTCCAAATGATCCAGCTCAGGATATTCCGCAATTCTATGCAATGCTCAGCAAAGATCTCCCTCTTATTTCCTTTTACTTTGGAGAAGAGGCAAAGAGGATGCTGAAGTGGCATCATTTAGTCAATCTGGAACATAGAATGGAGCCTGATCCTGAATTTAGTTAGATAAGGTAAATCATATTGACTCCTATACCTGAATATTTTGATTTACCACTAAACTGCTTTAGTTTTTCTGTACTTCTCCATGTATCAGAGATTCTGTATTATATCTGTTGCGTAATATCTTATTTTCAAGGTCAAACGTAAATTTGCCTCAGCTACTTACTCCATTGTATTAAAATAAATGTTTCTGGCAGTGTCAGCAAAATGTATCTGTCTAATCAGCATCACACAGTGGATCCCTTCTTAATATGAATTGAGAAGCACTATCTGGTGCTGCAGGCTGACTGGCAGCAACAGTGCTGCTGTGCAATCTAAAATGCCAGGGTTACATCTTAGGATGTTGTAGTGTTCCCCTAAGTCCCAGAACAATCTAAATTGCTCTTCTCTCTTTCTACCTGTGCCATTCAAAGCTGAGGGTTGTAGGCTGGGGCTAATGGAAAATGTGTTTGCCCAAGGGAGATGATGAGTTTTGTATCAAGCCCTTCCTTCCTTTTAAAGAGGTTCAACTGATTCATTCTGTTTAAATTATATATATA
>VXAY01006972.1:13770-35995 GCA_013399855.1 Oxyruncus cristatus | reverse complement strand
GTGAAGCCAACACACCATGCCAGAGCAGGTGGATGCCTGAAGGAGGCTGTGATCCCATGGGAGGCCCGTGCTGGAGCAGAGTCCTGGCAGGGACCTGATGACCCGTGGAGAGAGGAGCCCACGCTGGAGCAGGTTTTCCTGGTAGGACTTGTGATGCTGTGGAGCAGCCTGTGCCTGAAGTACTGCACCTCATGGAAAAGTGACCCATGTTGCAGCAGTTTGTGAAGAACTGTTGCCCTTGGGATGGACCCAAGCTGGAGAAGTTCATGAAGAACTGTCTCCCGTGGGAGGAACCCCACAGTGGAGTGGGGGAAGGACTCCTCTCTCTGAGCAGCGACAGAAACAACTTGTGATGGACTGACCATAACCCCCATTCCCCATCTCCCTGCACCACCGGAGGAGGAGGAAGTAGAACTTGGTAAGAAGGGAGGGGTGGGGGGATGGTGTTTTTAAGATTTACTTCTTATTATCCTGCTCTGATTTTGTCAGTAATAAATTTTATTAATATCCCCACCTCGAGTCTGTTTTGCCTGTGACAGTAATCAGTGAGTGATCTCTCCCAGTCCTTATCTCAATAAATGAACCCTTTGTTATTCTCTCTCCCCTGTCCAGCTGGTAAGGGGAGTGATAGAGTGGCTTTGGTGGGTACCTGGCATCTAGCCAGGGTCAACCAACTACAGTCATACAACAGAACATGGACTTAAATGAAATTATTTCAACAGTACTTCAGTAAACTGAAATCGTAGTAAAGTCCGTTACACAGAATATTACCTAGCTGCACAGCAATCATTACTTAGCTGTATTTCAAACTTCACAGAAATTAATTACTTTAAGAATTTGTCGTTTTGTAATATTTATCACAATGACTGCAGAATGCAAAGTGCATGAAAACTAGTGTTTAGTTCAGAAACATCTCAAGTGTGTACATTCAAGAAGCATCTGCTCTTTCACTGTGATGATTTAAACATTATAGTTTTGGCCTAGAGGTTTGCAAAAGTAGACACAACCAGACAATGGTGTGCCCAATGACATCTGTATAAGAAATATAGCATGAATACCTTTACTAAATTCTGTCTTATTAAAGACTGATGAAATACATATTTTAATAATCTATGTATGGTAGTGTAGCATTATTAAGAATTAACATTATAGTAGCTCTACTATACTCATTCTTCACTGAAAGGGTGTTCATGAATTGGAACAGGCTGCTCAGGAAAGTGGTGGAATCACTATCCCTGGAAGTGTTCAAAAAATGTGTGGATGTGGTACTTGGTGACATTGTTTAGTGGTGAACATGACAGTGTTAGGTTAATGGCTGATGATTTTAGAGGTTTTTTCCCAACCTTAACAATTTTATGATTCTATGATCCTACTATGAATTTCCACTTAAAGAAACATAACATTTACCAAAGTGTCTTTAAGACATGATATTGTTTTTGTATTTCAGTTCACCCCAGTATTTTAAAATAAAGCAAGTACAAACAGCAGAAACAATAGTTAACAATAGTCTGCAAGAAAATTAAACACTCGACTGAGGAGTGTCGCATATGGAAGTGCAACCATATTTGCAACCATAAAGGAATTAAGTACACATTATGATAAAACTAACTCAAATTGTATTAAGAACTTAACAACAAAATATAGCAAGTTTATAAAGCAAGATTTTTCTTATTTTTTCCAATGTTCTCACCTCACAGATGCATAAGAACACTTAAAACTCTTCTTTCATTTTGAAATACATTTCTGAGTATGTTATGATAAATATTTTCTATTAAGTCAGCTCATATCTGATTTAATTTTAGAGTATATTTTAAAAAAGAATAAAGGATTCTGCAACTCAAAATCAAAGTTAAATACACAAATTTATAATGGCCTATTTTTAGCATGAATAAAAAAAACAAAACAAAGTTGAAAAAGCCAGATTCTTTACAGACAAAAACTCTTTTCCACTAAATATTAAATATACTCTTATTTTGTTTGTTTTTGGTTTTAAAAAGTACACTCCACCTACTGGACAAAATGCATTACTGTGCAAGTATAAAAAAGTGAATCCAATAAAAGTTTGAACCATCTATAATCATCTTTTTATAAGTCTGTCATAGGTTTTCTTGCTTTATAGAGAAAAAAGGAGGGGAACCCTGCTTGGAAATTTTTTTTCCCTTTACCACTGTGAAAGAAAGGTGAGAGAAGGGGGGCTGCTAGAGAGGCTGCCTGCATGCACATTCCAAGCTAATGGCTTCAGTGGACTGTGGGGGGAGGTGAACTTTTGGGGTTTTTTTCCCTTCTTCTGGGGAGGGGACTTAGGGAGGGTATGTGTGAGGAGAGAGAGCTCCGGGGGTCATCTTGCTTTCCGCCAAGTCACCTGGCTGCTTTTGGCCCCAGTTTGCCTCCATTCTCTCACGTCCTGTTCTGCCTACTGCCTGGACCTGCCTCGGATTTCATGGGAGAGGCTGGTGCCAATCTGCAGAGGAGTTTCTGAGGGAAAAGGCTGCTCTTTTTTCCCTCCTCCTCCTCCCCCTCTTTCCATGCTGGTGGAAGCTTGCATCCATTTATGAGAGAAGGGAAGTTCCAGCCAGAGTTTTTTGACAGCATGAGTCCACAGGAGGATTACCCTCCCCCCTTCTCCCTTCTCCCCTTTGGTGGGGGTCCCGTCTGGCCACCTCCCCACACGGTGGCAGCCAGAGCTCAACAGTGCCCCCTGCTGACCACTAGAGAGCAACTGCAGCCTTTGCTCCACAAGAGATCCAACAGCGCCCCCTGCTGGTCATGGTTAGAACTGCGCTGAAAGGTGAAAAGAACTGGGGATTCTTTTTGGTGGGAATTTGGGTGCAAGATTGTTGGGTTTTTTTCTTTTGTTGTGTTTACCTATACACATATATTCTTTAATAAAGAGCTGTTATTTTTTTTCTCCACATTTCCTCGACTGGAGCCTCTTAATTTCAGAGTTACAATTGCTTAGAGGGAGGAGCTTGGTTTTCCTCATATCTCGCCCTCCTTAGCAAACACTTCTGTCTTGGTAAGCTGAGACAAAGTCCTTATTTAATACAGCAGAAAAATAAAAGAAAGGGAGAATAAGAAACAAGACAAATAATTAAAAAGTATTCTGATTAATAGAAGCTATTATGGATTTCCCATTTTCAAGAAATACCACGCAGAATAACTTACTTTCTCCACTGTTTAATTTGTTCAGGATTTGTGTACTCCTTTAGACATTCAGTAATGTGGTCCCCAATTTTGATTAGGCACTGTCTAGTATGCTCCAGCTGTTCCCTTTCAGAAAGGCCTTTCTCTGGTCTATCCAATTGTTTCAATGCTGCTTTGACAGGCCTCATTCTTTCTTTGCACTATAAAATGTAAAAAAGGAATACATTAATTAAAAAATAAAAACATAATAAAAATTGTAAAACAACTCACCCTTACATATGCAAAGACAGTAGTGTTGTAAGCCAAATGAAAAACAAATCTTTGCTCACAGCTCTTTTAATTTTACTACAAGGTTTCATTTGGGAAAAGTAGTTTTTGAAATACAGTTGAAAATTTACTCCTATGTGAAAGTATTAAATTGTATTAAAAAATATTAAAGATTTAAGAAAGCACTAAGTTAATATAAAAGATTTTCTGAGAGAAAGGAATTATTATAACTAGGTTTTCCAATCATGGGTTTAACTTTCAGCACAAGTATATAGGACTGTTATGGTTACAAGCCAGGGAAGAGAGTTATAGCGATCAATATTCATATCATTACATCATCTGAAGGGGGCCACCCTGCCCTCCCTATGCAGGGAGTCGGACAGAAGGGAGGGTTTTCAATGCAGGTACAAGTTGTTTCTGGGGCCTCAGCTGTGGCTGGAAGCCATCCCTGCCTGGCAGGGACAACAGAAAAGCCACGCCGGGAACCAGAAATATGCCATCTTGCCTTGGTCACTGAAACAGTGTGGACTGTCCCCCAAAAAAACACGGAGAAATTTGGTCCCTTCTGCCACCTGCCAATTCTCCTCCTACCATTTCTCCTCCAGAGTGCTAGTACAGAGTTTCAGTGCTGAAGCGGACAGCTCCGAGGTATGACTGAGCCAGCTGGGAGCCACTCCACTTTGCTCGCTGCTGCTGCTCACCTGGCGTAGGATGGCTGCACACCCCCCCCCCCCCCCATTGCCGCTCCGCTTTGCTCACTGCTCACCCAGAGTGGGACAGCTGCATGCCCTGCCGCTCGGAAGCCAGGGAACAAAGAGACGGAACTGGTACCACCACTGCAGTTAAGACCTGAAGGAGGGGGTTGGTGGGGAAAAAATCCTCCATCATTTTGTTTCCCCTTTGTTCCTGGGGGGCCACATGGGTGATGCATTCCTCTTTTTGTGGGTAAACCGTTTCCTCTGTATCTTTGTAGTTACTGCTATTTCCTTTTAGTAAACTGTTATTTTTTCAATTATAACCTCCTCGCATTTTTTTTGGGTTCCTCTATAAAAGGGGAGAGTTCATCTTATTGGAGTTCTGACCTCCCAATATTTGTCTTTAAATCAAGACAAGGATAAGACTTATTTTTTAGAGCCTTGAAAGCTATACAAACTCAGTGTCAAGAATGAGAATATATTTTAAATAGATACTTTCTGCAACAATTAAACTTGGCATTCAACAGAGGATCAGCATTCCTTTGAGCAGTTTTTAAGCCTGAGTTCTATGCAGATATTAGGATAAATCTAGTTTAGGTGTGCCTAAATTAGTAACAGTGATGACAACACATATGTACTGATAGATATATTTCCTATGTGTATTCTTGAATTTTCACACTAATTCAAATGTGTTAATAGTAAATACAGATAAACCAGTTAGCATGTTTTAAATTATAGATGCTTGCTTGGAAATACCATTCAATCACAATGGCAAGGTAGACAGATGAAATGGATATTTTTACCTGTCACAAGGTAGACAAGAAGTCAAATGAGTTAGCCTCAACAACCCACAGTAGTAATTTCCATCTTAAAATATAAATATGCTAATTAGATTTCATCTGATTATGGCATAATGATGAATATACCTTCCAGAACAGAGGGCCTTGCCAAAAAAATGTTCTATATGCAAACCCAACCTAGAATTGCTCCCACTTAGGAAGAGAGGCAAGTCTATATATCCAGAATCAAAAATATGAGGGATTTTGGAGAACATCACCATCACTGTGACAGCATCTAGGGACAACTCAAAAATCAGTTAAGCTGTTCCATTACCAGTTCTTGCCAATTAAGTAATTAAGCAGCTACATTACCTATTGCACTAACCACAGCTTAAAGCAACCTTTAAAAAGACAGTTTACAAAGTACACTGTTTAAGTGTAGATGTGAACAGAGAAGCAAAATTGTTCACGGGAATTGTGTGATTTTCAGTCACCTAGCCACTCACAAGATATCTTGGAAATTATGGATGAGTCACTTATAACATCATTTAGATTAAAAACAAAACACAAAACAACAACCCCCACATAGATAAACTGGTCGGTACCATACCAATGAGAACACAAGATAATTTGCTTCTCACAGCCAGCACCACAGTAGACCCAGTAAACATGTCTAGCAGTAACAACTGTTGAGAGCTGAATGATAGAACTTTCACAGCAGAAAAGTAGCTGCTCAAAATAACTCCTTAGCATCTTTCCAAAGGCCCCAATCGACCTATAAAATGTTACATACCTCCCATTTTTTCTTCCAATATTGATTCTGTTGTGGTCAAAAGTAGTGATATAACTGAAATTCTTTTGGTATCAGAGATATTACTCGGGCAAGATATTTCTAAGGACTTTAGGATTTGTTCCTTCCTCATTCAGTTTTGTCCTTTAAGAAGCAGTATCCACAAATTATTCTTGAGTATGGATCTTCACAGTCTGTATTTTAAAACTGTCCAGCACACAGACAACTAGACAAATACTCTTCACTATACTGCATAAATGCAATAAAATAAAACTGCTGGCCTGAAAACAAAACTGAATTTAGTATAGTGTCAATAACCCTTCACTGATCTAAGATTTTACTGGCAATAGATATCTGTATTATAATGCCTAACAGCATCAAAAACATTGGAAATTGTGTTCATTTAGAATATCAAGTGTAAACAGTAAGTTATCAACAAGGGACTTACCACACTGAATGTCTTCTGATCCAGTTCTTCAGATTCATCTGATATTGGAACTGGTTCACTAGTTGCAGTAATATGAACTGGAATGTTCAACAATGAAACTTTTTTATTTTTTTCTTTATTTTCAGATTTGATTTCATTTACCTAAGAACAAAATATGAAAATTTATCTGATAAGCAAACCTTATTTTTGTCCTGGAATTATACTGTAATTAGGCAATCACTGTATTTACTGCATTCTCTTCAATAATAATAACAAAAAAAAAAAAAGAAAAAAATCTGACATTCAGTGACAGTACCTTTTATTTTCTCTCTCTGAGGGATGGAGAAGGAGAATGGACAAGTTTCTTTGCACCACTTGCACTCTCAGTCCCACTAAGCTATGGATCTTTAAAGAGCCAATTTCCCATTTCATTTACCTGTCCTTGTAGTTACAAGTGGTAAAAATAAAACTTCACATGATGCAAAAAATTTCAATGAAATGACAACTGTAAAATGAATGATCCAAAATATCTTTTCAACTCAAAGTCATTCACAAAACCCTGGTGGCCTTTTCTAGTGCTATATAAGAAAAAATAAACCTAGTCACCTTTTCTTCCTTTACTACTTTTTCTTTCTGCATGGATTCTTTTACTTTGTTTTCTTTCTTTTCTTTAATATTTTTTAATTCTTTCTTATCCTCTTTTTCTTTTTTCTCCTTTTTCAGATTTCTCTTGTTTTCTTTTTCTCTTGTCTCTCTTTTTTCTTCAGCTTCCTTCTTTATACCAATATCTGGCTCAGGCTTTTCTTCATTTTCTTCTTTTTCTTTTATTTTTTTATGTGGACGTTTTACTGAAACAATCTTATCCTGCAATACACAAGCATATATGTCACATCAAATTGAGTTTCTAACTATACAAATTTTGTAACCATCAGATTAAAATGCACTTTTTTTGTGTGTGTGATTTCTTTAGACATAGGTTTAACACCTATCAAATGGAGCTGGATGCAGTTGCGAAACAAAATGAGGACTACTCACTCATTTCCTTGATGTGACACAAAACAAGTCTTGATTGGGCAGAGGTAATGGGGGGGGGTGAGAGATTAAATCCATTTAACTTTCGTATTACCAAAGAAATCTGCCCCATAAAAGGTAGTTAAGCTGCAAAGAGCTAAAAACAATAAGGAAGTAGGCATCACAAGACTGAACTGATTTTTCAGGGCATTGTGATGATAGAAGACCTATGTTCTGGTTAGTTTTGTTCCAGTAACTTTTGACTGACCACAAATTAAACAGTCCCAGTCCCAGGAGAAGGGAACAACTTTCTCTTTTTCAGAGATGTTCCAAAGAATCTAGTGTTCTTTCAGCTACCTTCAAAGTCACAAAATTAGGTGTAACGTGGCCCCTAAACTTAATCTGTTGTGTTTTTTTTCTTCTCTCTAGTGGTTTCTGCTGTAATAAATTTAAATAAATGACCCAACAAAAACAGAGTCCTAAAGGAATACATCAGAAGTAATAAAAACACAACAAAGTTGAGTAGCCTGTTAGAACAGTATCTATTGAATAATAGTCAAACTTGACATCCACAAGTCCATGGGCCCTGATGGGATGAATCCACGAGTGCTGAGGGAACTGGCAGACATCAGTGTTAGACCACCCTCAATCATCTCTAAAGGAGGACCCAGGGAAGTAAAGGTCAGTCAGCCTCACCTTCATCCTTGAAAAGGTGATGAAACAGCTTATCCTGGAGGTCATTTCTATGCACATGGAAGACAAGGAGATGATCAGGAGTAGTCAGCATGGACTCACCAAAGGGAAATCATACTTGACCAACCTGATTGCCTTCTACAATGGGACAACTGGCTGGATAGATGAAGGGAGAGCAGTGGATATTGTCTACCTTGACTTCAGCAAGGCTTTCAACATTGTATCCTATGATATCCTCATAGGCAAACTCAGGAAGTGAGGGCTGGACGAGTGGATGGTAAGGTAGATTGAGAACTGGCTGAATGGCAGGTCCCAAAGGGTTGTGATCAGTAGCAGAAGCATTCACTTGCATGTCTCAAAACACTGTTTATTCATGCTGTACTTTCTAATCAAGCTTAATTTTTTCCCAAGCCTGAACAAAAGTTGCTACCTGAAGAATCATTATCAGTAGTAATAATGGATTAATCAGAAACACTAGTTTTATATTCAATGTTATATTAAAATATTAAAATTAGAATTGCATTTCTAAAAGATACAATGCTCATCTTTATATGAATGATGTTTACCTCATTATACTCATCATCTTCATCAGAGTTTTCTGAAGGTGGTGATGAGGAGTCACTTTTTATTTCTTCTTTAATTTTTGCAGCCTTTGTTGCTCTATTCTTACTTCTTGTTTTCTTCCTCTTTGAATTGCCCTGAATGCAAATTAGTACTTTTATTATGTCAACTGACAAGTGTCTGCATCATAGTTGCAGAAAAAGATTTCGTTTTTTATGTTAAAGAAATCGTTCATTTTATTTATTGCCACTAATGACCAACACTTTTCTCAGAACTGGAGACCAAGCCTAATGCAACAGTAGAGAATATATGCAAATAAGGAAGAAAAAAGCAATATTAAACTTGCAATACATTCCTTGAGTTAGTCTCATATAATACTATTACCAATACAGAGAAAAATTACACAAAGCAAAGAAGACTGGAACTAAGAATAAAACAAGTATCTGCTGACATTCCCATAGGCCTATTATGTTATCTCACTACTGAATATCAAGGTTAACTTACTGCACCAGTAAGTCTTTGCACTTCTTTTCTTGCAAGGTCTTTATTCAGTAATTTAATGAGGTAATCTGCACGGGTCTGCAACTGCTTGGCCTGGGGTTTCTTATCTGGATCATCAGGTAAAATCTGAGGAGAGCAATGGTAGCATCAACTATAAGTACACATTATCAAATTAGGAAGCTGCTAGTCTGGAACACTGGGAACAGAAAAAGTTGAATTAAAAAAATAGGTAAAAAAAAATCCATTCCAACTATACCTGACCAATATGCAGGCATGCTTCAAGGAATGGAGAACTTAAACATTTAATTTTTCCTCAAGCACACAATTAATGTAGTCTTCAAAATAGTCTCACAAAGTTTACAGTAAACTCAAGAAACTAGACTCAGATTTCTGTTTCCACTCTCCTAGTTTATCTGAAAAATTCAGAGCTCCCGTACCACTGTCATCCACAGATCTCCTAGTTCTGCCTTGTGCTTCTAAATGTATTAATTCATTACCACAGGATATGCCAGAAGCCAAAAATATAAATGAGCAGTTTCATAAAACACACAAATTAATGGAAGGCAGGGGCAGGATATCCTTAAACAGATTTATATACAACCGTGGCTCCTCAAATCTCAAAGTTACAGGTTGTTGGCAGTATCACTGAGTTTGCTTCACTCCAGTCTTTCCCTAAATATTTTTCACTAATTCTAAGCAGCCATTGCACTAATTCTAATCCGATAAATACAGCAATTCTCATGTTGCAAATGAAAGACAGTTTCAAGCAAAGGAAACAGGGATAGGAAAACCAAACCAAAATCCCCAAACCAATTTTCCTCCAAAAGATCAAGAATAAAATTACAAAATCACAGAATCATTTAGATTGGAAAAGACCCCTGAGATCATCGAGTCCAACCACTGAGTGATCACCACCTTGTCAACTAGACCATGACACTAAGTGCCGTGTCCAGTCATTTCTTGAACACTGCCAGGGGTGGTGACTCCACCACCTCCCTGGGCAGTACATTCCAATGCTTAACAACCCTTTCTATGAAGAAATTTCTCCTGATGTCCAACCTGAATCTCCCCTGGCACAGCTTGAGGTGCTTGGCCTGTTGCTAGTTGCCTGAGAAAAGAGGCCGATGCCCACTGTGCTTCAACCTCCTTTCAGGTAGTTGTAAAGAGCAATAAGGTCTCCCCTGAGACTCCTTTTCCCCAGGTTAAACAACCCCAACTCCCTCAGCTGCTCCTGATATGACTTACTCTCTAGATACTTCACAAGCTTCATTGCCCTTCTCTGGACATGCTCCAGCCCCTCAATGTCTTTCTTGTAGTTAGGGGCTCAGAACTGGACACAGTACTCAAGGTGTGGCCTCACCAGTGCCGAGTACAGAGGGACAATCACTTCCCTGGTCCTGCTGGCCACACTATTTATGATACAAGCCAGGATGCCATTTGCCTTCTTGGCCACCTGGGTACACTGCTGGCTCATGTTCAGCTGGCTGTTGACCAGGACCCTCAGGTCCTTTTCTGCTGGGCCTCTTTCCAGACACTCTTCACCAAGCTTGTAGTGTTGCATGGGGTTGTTGTGACCCAAGTGTAGAACCCAGCACCTGGCCTTGTTGAACCTCATGGTCTTGGCCCATTGATTCTTGGTCCATTGATTCAGCCTGTTCAGATTCCTCTGCAGAGCATTCCTACCCTCCAGTAGATCAACACTCCCACCCAACTTAGTGTCATTGGCGAATTTACTGAGGATATGCTTGATCCCCTTGTCCACATCATTAATAAAGATATTAAACAGGATCAGGCCCAACACTGAGCCTTGGGGAACAGCACTAGTGACCATCCACCAACTGGATGCAACACCATTCCCCACCACTCTCTGGGCCTGGCCATCCAGTGAGTTCTTAACCTAGTGAAGAATGCACCTGTCCAAGCCATGGGCTGCCAGCTTTTCCAGGAGTATGTCATGGGAGATGGTATCAAAGGCTTTGCTGAAGTCCAGATAGACCACATCCACAGCCTTTCCCTCATCCACTAGGTGGGTAACCTGGTCATAAAAGGAGATCAGATTGGTCAGGCAGGACCTGCCCCTCCTAAATCCCTGCTGGCTGGGTCTGGTCCCCCATGTGTCCTATAGGTGGCGTGTGATCGCACTCAAGATGATCTGCTCCATCACCTTGCAGGGCACTGAGGTCAGGCTGACAGGCCTGTAGTTCCCTGGATGCTCCTTCCAGCCCTTCTTGTGGATGGGCGTCACATTGGCCAACCTCCAGTCATCTGGGACCTCCCTGGTTAGCCAGGACTGATGAGTTCTTCTGCCAGCTCCCTCAGTACCCTTGGATGAATCCCATCCAGTCCCAAAGACTTGTGAATGTCTAAGTGGCACAGCAGGTGGCACTGCTTCCTCTTGGATTGCAGGGATTCTATTCTGCTCCCTGTCCCTGTCTACCAGCTCAGGGGGCTGGTTGCCCTGGGGATAATTGGTCTTACTGTTAAAGACTGAGGCAAAGAAGGTGTTAAGTACCTCAGCCTTTTCCTTGTCTTTGGTGACAATGTTCCCCTCTGGGTCCAATAAAGAATGGAGATTTTCCTTGGCCCTCCATTTTTTTTTAATGTATTTATAAAAAACACTTTTTATTATCTTTTACAGCAGTGGCCAGATTGAATTCTAGTTAAGCTTTTGCCTTTGTAATTTTCTTTCTACATGACTTAACGACATCCTTGTACTCTTTCTGAGCTGCCTGCCTCTTTTTCCAAAGGTCTGTAATTAATTAAAATTAACACAACTAGAGCATCTAAACTAGGGAAGCAAAGGATGGAAGAGAGAATGCAAGTGACAGAGATACAAATACATAGAAATACAGAAACATAGCAGACTAAGAAGGTATACTTCAACTGAATACACAAAATCTTAAAATCTAATAATTTACCAAAAGGATAAAAAGGAGTACAACTGACCTAACTTCTGTGCAATTTCAGTTATCATAAAATAAGCTCTTTCAGTAACTGTTCTTATTAGCATTATCACCTAAACAAAAAAAGTCCTTGATGAAATTTTGTAGATGACATACCTTCTGTGTCAAACTGAGATCAGGATCCATTTTTATCATTTCCCAGCTGCCATAGCCATATTCATAGATACCTATTAACAGATTGGAATCATCTNGGAGAACATGACACACAGCACTAAGATCCTACTAAGATTTAGTAGGTAATCCAGATAACTATCAGGCTTTCTTACAATTTCTATAAAATATTTATTAAAATCAGTACCAAAACATGTTTTAAAGCAGATCAAGATATAAAAACCAGACATCTATCTGTGGCCATGGACTGAGTCAGAACTGGCTAACCATGAAGATAAGCTTAACTGCTAAATGAATAAGCAGATAGTCTAGGGAATACAATATACAAGGTAGCAAGCTAAAAAGTTCACAGGGCTAAACAACTACCAACAATTACCATCTGCTCCATTTTGACAAATATTGCTTTCTCTCAGGTAGAGGTGACACAAAGCAGCTCCTCAACAAGCCTAATTTCTAGTTTGGAATAATTAAGAGTAACTGAATCCAGTCCCCAATGAATACAGTTCAGAAGCCAAAGCAAATACTGGCTTCTAAGGAGAGGAAAGAAAGAATAAAGGATTGCAGATTATTGCTGCCAGTTCTTAGAGGTAATGGAGCGACATGGGTGTCCCAGTGTACTTTGAGTCTGGATTGCTTAAATATACACAGAAAAGCCTTAAATAACTTTCTACATTATGGGTTCCTTTAGGAAGGAAAAAAAATACCTTTTCCTTTCTTCTGGATCTGCAGGAATGGATTTGTGCAACGGTGCCAACTCTTCTTCATGAGAAATGACTAGCTTTGCATTCACTTGCACTCCTGATATTCGAAATGTTGGGCCTTTAACTTTCCCAAATCTACCTCCTTAAAATAAAGGACCAAATTATTAAAATATTTAGCCTTTACGTGTATCTTATAGACAAACATAGAGAAAAAAGAAAGTTTGATGCTATAGCAGCAGACATTCAATTATAAGAAATGAATTTTTCTTAACCAAATGCTTTAAACTCCAGAATCTTAAGGTCTTCCAGTTAATAGTAGCAGATTAATTTTAAATTTCATGGTAAAGCAAAAACATACTGCATTCTACTGTGACAACTCACTCAGGGAAAGGGGGAAGAAAAACAAAACAAAAAGTCTTCTTACTAAAATCCTTTTTCCTAAATCACCTAGCATGCTAACATTTTGTTAATGTTTTCCCCTAACACAATTGTTTTGTTATAATCAGAGGGCAAGAATCATTCAGATCTCTTGACACTTTTTGTTCCTCTCCCCCACCCCCAAACACACTTTACCTGCTCTTTCTTGTCCAAAGGAATTGTCCTTTAGAGACTTAATGCATCCATTATGTACAAGTTCTCCCAGACGTCTAAGGTCCATCTCAGATTTATCAACTAGCTCAGCATCTCTAGCTATAGCATCTAACCTGGAAGAAAACAAATGTTTTTACAGCTCTAAAACTTTAGTATTACGAATGGCTTCTTCAGATTTTGAAACTAGAGAAGCGTTATCATTCACCCACACTTGCTATGCTGTGTACAATTATCAAACAAAAAACCTAAATGATTGTCACTAATGCAGATTAAAAAGGACAGTAGGTAAAGTATAAAGAAAAAGCAAGCAGTCTTGCAAAATTTAAAGATTTGTCAAACTGGCTGTTTACATACATACCATATATGATGAAAGGAAAAAAAATAATTTAAATTCATGTTATAGTGCAGGCAAAAGATTAGGCACATTATTTTCCCTTCAACTTAAGGTTTCTTGATGTACTATTTTAATTTTAATGGAAACAAGGTACAAAGTTGCTATACAAATATAAGCAAATTAGTTTACCTTTCAAGTGGGCCACCAAATTTCTTGTAACTCTTGATAAACCTAGTAACATAAAATAATTTTGCAGTTAAAAAAATGTATGCTTAACTACATCAGTGTTAAAAATGTATTTGTAAAGTCTTAGTACAAGTCTATGTGGACAATGCGAAGAAAATAAGAACTAGAGAGACTAGGACGGCTTAGTATATCAAGACAACTCCTATTTAAAGCCAGAGTTCTATTTAGTTTAATAACTGATAGAAATAAAACAATAGAAGATGCAATTAATTTCAAAAATTTCTTTGCTAATTAGTTTCACAAGACAAAGAATTCAGCAATTCGATGTGTCTAATAGAAATTAAATGTGGATTTATAGTAAATTGAGAATTCAGATATTATGTTAGGCCTCTCACAATAAAGAGAAGTTAGCTGCAATTTTATGGGGATTTTAAGACAGGAAAACATAACATGAAAGATAAAGGAATGCAAGCACAAGAATACCCCTGACAAAAGCAGCAAACCATTATATATTAGATAAAATGAAAAGGAAACAAGGCTCTTTAAGGCTATTTATATAATCAAAAATATTTTATAAGCTTTACAGTATTTTAGAGAAACATGAATACAGAAGCAATGTAGCATTTCACAAGCCAATCAAAGTAAAGAAAAACAATTTCTACTCCTTCTACCAAAGAAATATTTTTAGCACCAAATATTGTGGGACCAGCTGTACATGTACTGGTTTTCGCTGAGATAAAAGTTAATTTTCTTCAGAGCACCATACCTGCTAGTCCATTTTGGATTTGTGAGCAAAACAGACCTTTTCTGCTTCTCATACCACCCTGCCAGTGAGTAGGCTGGGGGTGCACAAGAAGTTGGGAGGAGACACAGCTGGGACAGTTGATCCCAACTGACCAAAGGGATATTCCATACCATATGATGTCATGCTTAGCAATAAAAACTGTGTGGAAGAAGGAGGGAGAGGGGATGTTCGGTGTTATGGTATCTGTCTTCCCAAGTAACTGTCACACATGGTGAAGTCATGCTTTCCAGGAAATGGGTAAATGCTTGCTAGTGGGAAGTGGTAAATGAATTCCTTGTTTTGCTTTGCTTGTGCATGTGGCTTTTGCTTTCCCAATTAAACTGTCTTTATCTCAACCCACAAGTTTTCTCATTTTTACCCTTCTGATTCTATGAAAAATAGACTGTTTTCCATATTTTCAAACTCTAAAATGGTAAAAAAATATGTTTTGTCCCTTTAAACATGCATGTCCCCCCACATCTTACCGCCTAATCTCTGCATCGCTAAATCCTTTAATATTTTCTCGAGGAATAGTTCGAGGTCTTCCACGTTTTTTTGGTCGTTTTCTTTCTGAGATTGAGTCACTATCAGATCCAGAATATCTTCTCCTACCGCGTTTCCCTTCACTTCCATTAAAGCTGATCTGAAATTTCAGATTAAGTAGTTCAAAGCTACATGACTAAAACATTTTATTAATATATTATCTAGCCTGTCAAAAATGAAGGGAGGAATGTGTGTGTGGGTGCCACTTGTGAAAACCACCCAACTCAGAAGTACAACAACAGCAATAAAACAACAAACAACAACAACAAAATCAAAGTTAGTTGATCAAAACTCAGAGATACCTGTTTTGCACAGTTTCTCATTCTTGGGAGCATATATATTTCTTCAAGCTCTTTTTGTCTTTCCTCCTCTTCTATTCGTCGCCGCTGGACTTCTGGAATGATTTCTTCCCAGTTTCTTAAATTTTGTTCTGGTTCCAACTCAATGTCATCTTCATCCATATTGGAAAAATTAGCCACCTTATATATTGGAACATAAGTATTGTCATCAAATCAATACATGATTTTATTTAAACAAAGAGTCAGTAATTAATATATTAGGAAAACTTAGTTCAGAATGGCATATTTTATTTATTTGTGTGTGCACAAAATGTACACATATAAAATGCTTCATGAAGCACTGTCTCTAATGAAAGTATTTTCATATATGAAACACACCTCATGCAACATGGTTGAATATAAAGATGAGAATAATTTTCTTTTTTTACAAGTTGAGTAATATAAACACACTATGAAATGCATCCCTGATAGCTGTGATTGTTGTTTAATTTCCTTCAAAGCAGAAAGCAAGTCTAACTATATGTTGGAGTTAATATGGAAGTATAATAATGTAGAACTAACCAAACAATAATAAACTGTAGAAATCACAATATACTGCAAATGAGTGATTAGCATGAAAATGATTTAGTACTCTACTGATCTAAAGAAGTCCTGCCCTGACTTAAACAAAACCGAGCAAAATCACACCAAACCTAAACAACAACAAAAAGATCCACAAAAACAAACAAAACCCCCCCAACAAACAAAAAACCCTCACCACCCACAATTGAACTAACTCAATATTTTAAGTATTATCCAGTTAAGCATATCTGGCATTCATGTTTACATGAGGGCTGAAAGGAATTTATAAAAGTCATCAACTAAGAAATCCAAATTTCATTCATTGTTTTCGGAAATACCATAGGTGCTTAACAGCATAAATCATTAAATGAAAAACAACCTTCCCCAGTATTCTAACAATTAAATCAAGGACTAATGTATTTGTAAATATCTTTCTTATTTTGTTAGCAAAATATATTATGTATTTTTACATGTTTGCACCAGCATTAATTACTCTGTATAGGTGAATAGATATTGCATGCCAAAGATTTGACTTACTATTTCACCCATTTCACAGAATCACAGAATATGCTGAGTTGGAAGGGACCCACAAGGACCATCAAAGTCCAACTCCTGGCCCTGCACAGGACATCCCCAAGAATCACACCATGGGCCTGAAAGCATTGTCCAAATGCTTCTTGAACTCTGGCAGGCTTGGTGCTGTGACCACTTCCCTGGGGAGCCTGTTCCAGTACCCAACAACCCTCTGGGTGAAGAACCTTTTCCTAATATCTAATAAACCTCCCCTGACACAGCTTCATGCCATTCTCTCAGGTCCTGTCACTGGTCACCACAGAGAAGAGATTAGTGCCTGTCCCTCAACTTCCCCTTATGAGGAAGTTGTAGACTGTGATGAGGTCTCCCCTCAGTCTCCTTTGTTCCAGGCTGAACAGACCAAGTGACCTCAGCCGCTCCTTGTATGGCTTCCCCTCAAGGCTCTTCATCATCTTTGTAGGTCTCTTTTGGATGCTTTCTAATAGATCTATATCTTTCTTATATTGTGGTGCCCAAAACTGCACACAGTATTCCAGTTGAGGCCTCACCACTGCAGAGTAGAGTGGGACAATCACCTCCCTCAACCAGCTGGCGATGCTTTGCCTGATGCACCCCAGGACACAGTTGCCCCTCCTGGCTGCCAGGGCACACTGCTGACTCATATTCAACTTGCCATCGACCAGGACCCCCAGGTCCCTTTCTGTAGTGCTGTTCTCCAGCCTCTCGCTCCCCAGTCTGTCTGTACATCCAAGGTTGCCCCAGGTGCAAAATCCAGCACTTTCCCTTGTTGAACTTCATACGGTTGGTGATCGCCCAGTCCTCTAATTTGTCGAGGTCTCTCTGCCCTCAAGGGAGGCAACAGTTCCTCCCGGTTTTGTATTGTCTGCAAACTTACTTAGTATCCCTTCAAATTCTGCATCCAAGTCATTTATGAAGATGTTGAAGAACACTGGGCCTAAGATGGAGCCCTGAGGAACCCCACTAGTGACCGGTCGCCAGCCTGATGGTAACCCCATTTACTATAACCCTTTGCACCTGACTTGTGAGCCAGTTACTCACCCATTACATGATGAGTGAATGATATAAGAATGAAGAAAGGATGAATAGGTAAAGAAGAACAAAAAATAGCATTTATAAAGGAAAGTATAATTAAGGAAAGAGGGAGGGAACAGAGCAATACCTTGAACTGTGAAAGCAACTCATCTCCTACAGTCAGCGGGCCTGGTTCATTTTCTCGAGTTTCAGCCCTCTTCAGGATTTCATCTATATCCATTTCCTGAAACAGAAGTTTCTCTTTACAACAAAAGAATTCATACGTTTCTCTGTCCATGAAGAGTAGATGCACTGTTCCACTTACCTGAGGCTCCTCTTCTTCCCCTTCAGGTTCTTTAAAAAGTTCCTCAGCACCGAACTTCAAAATTGCTGACAACTCTTCCTTATTAAAAGGTGTTGAGCTGAAATACAGAAAGTTTCAGGTAAACACTTTATCTTAGTGATTTGTTTCAAATTACTATAACCATGAGTCAAACTTCCTTTTGTCATAAAACCTATATTTAATATGTAAAAAAAAAATTTACAAAGACAATATACTTTGCAGTCTTTACTTACATAACTGCTTACCACATATTTTTTGCCTTTTATTAACCAAGTGAAATGACTTGCATTTTTACTCAAATAGTCAGGTATACTTAAGCATAAGGTAATATGAAAGAATAAACAAATATACCTGGAGGGAGTAGAGCCTGTATGTAGTATGGTTTTCCCTGTAGTATCCATTCTCTGAATTACTAAGTGATCTAACACCATCTTTTTCTTGGCTCTTTCAAGAATATCTTCTTCTACTGATCCTTTTATGACTAGCCGATAAATATTAACCTATGCATATTATAAAAAAGGCTTTATTTACCTGCTCACAAATTACACATGAAAAAATACTCAGATGAAGTTAACAAAAAACCCTTGAGCAACAACAGGGAGAAATATTAGCCGTGATTACAAATCTTCTAAATCTCATTGAACTAGTATTGCGTATATGAAACTAGTAAATCATGTTATCACAGTCTCTACAGAAATTATTTAAAAAAAATAAAGAAATTCTTAGACCTCTCCTCTTTAAACTTCTATGATTAAGCACAAGTAGGGCCACAAGGAAATGTGTTATGACTGATCACTACTTGAAGTCTTCTGCAAGAAAGAAACCCAAAGAGAACTACAAAGTATTAAATGAAGTAAAATGGATGTGCCTGAAGTACAGCAGTTACTTTCTAGAATGACACAATGCCAATAAACGTGGGACAAGTCCACAAATCCTCTCCCTACCCATATACTACAGCTGCCGTGCAATCTCTCTGTATAGGGAGACTTAAAAAAAAAAATTAAAAGGCAAATTAGGAATATTAACATTTTTAGACATTTCTGGCAAGTATTAGTTATTAGTATTAGTTATTCTCAAAATATATGAGGACTGCAATGGCCCAAACAGACAGCTTATGGCTAACATAATGAAACCCTCCTTCAGGTTTGAAGCTTAAAAGACAAGTGTGCATACCTGTTTCTTCTGTCCAATCCTATGAGCTCTAGCCTGTGCCTGCAGATCATTCTGTGGATTCCAATCAGAATCAAATATAACTACAGTGTCAGCAGATGCCAAATTTATACCTAATCCTCCAGCCCTGGTAGACAGCAAAAAGCAGAAGTCCTGAAATGATAAAAAAAGAAATAGGTTTATATATATTAGCTATAATATCCCTCAAAGAACCAATATGACACTTCTTTATATGCTCTGTGGAGCAGACTGTGAACTCATATACTTCTTTAAGCATATCATAAACACATGTTAGACTTGTAATACAAAAAGTTGTTTGTCATGGCTAGAGCAAGTAGATTGTTATTAGAATAGAATAGACTATTTCAGTTGGAAGGGAACTACAATGATCACTAGTCCAACTGCCTGACCCCTTCAGGACTGACTAAAAGTTAAAGCATGTAATTCAGGGCATTGTCCAAATGCCTCTTAAACACTGACAGGCTTGGGGCATCAACCACCTCTATAGGAAGCCTGTTTCAGGGTTGACCATACTCTCCATAAAGAAATTGTTCCTAATGTAAAGTCTGGACCTCCCCATGGACAGCTTTGAACCATTCCCATGCATCATTCCCATGCATCCTGTCACTGGATACCAGGCAGAAGAGCTCAGCACCTCTCTCTCCACTTCCCCTCCTCAGGAAGCTGCAGAGAGCAATGAGGTCACCCCTCAGCCTCCTTTTCTCCAAACTAGACAGAGCCAGAGTCTTCAGCCACTCCTCACAGGACATGCCTTCCAGCCCTTTCACCAGCTTTGTTGCCCTCCTCTGGATGCATTCGAGGAACTTCACATCCTTCTTAAATTGTGGGGCCCAGAACTGCACGCAGTACTCAAGGTAAAGCCTCACAAATACTGAATACAGCAGGATAATCACCTCTTTTGACTGCCTGGATATGCTGTATTTGATGCACTCCAGAATGCAGTTTGCCCTCCTGGCTGCCAGGTTCCACTGCTGACTCATACTGAGCCTGCTGTCAACCAGGACCCCCAGATCCCTTTCTGCAGGGCTGCTCTCCAACCACTCCTCTCCCAATTTATAGTTGTGTCTAGCATTACAATGTCCTAGGTGCAGAATCTGGCATTTCTTCTTGTCAGATATTGTGCCATTAATGATTGTCCAATGCTCCAACCTATCTAGAACCCTTCCTCTGCAAGGCCTCTTGTCCTTCAAGAGAGTCACCAGTCAGATGTAGCCCCATTAAACTACAACCCTTTGAGCTCTGTCCGTCAGTCACTTCTTCACTCAACGCACCGTGAACCTGCTCATCCCATAGTTGGACAACTTCTCCAGATGCTGTGAGGGACACTATGAAAAGCCTTACTAAAATCCAGAAAAACTACATCTACTGCCTCCCCTCCATCCATTAGGTGGGGGACCTTATCGTAGGAGATCAAATTAGTTAGACAGGACTTTCCCTTTGTGAACCCATGTTGACTGTGCCTGATGATTCCATTGCTCTTTAAATGCCTTTCAGAGGTACACAGTATAACCTTCTCCATAATTTTTCTAGGTACTGAGGTTAGACTAACAGGTCTGTAGTTCCCTGGGTCTTCCCTCATGCCCTTTTGTAGATCGGAATAACACTGGCTAGCTTACAGTCAACAGGGACTTCCCCAGACTCCCAAGATCTTTAGTAAATGATCGAAAGAGGTCTTGCTGTAACAGCTGCTAGCTCCTTCAATACTCTGGGATGAATCTTGTCAGGCCCCATAGACTGATGAACACTCAGCAGATACAGCTGGTCCCTTACAATTTCAGTGTCCACAAATGGAAAGTCACTGTTCCCACACTCATGGTCCTCTGATTCAGTGGATCAGGCAGCCCAAGGTCTATCAGTATTATTAAAGACTGAGACTAAAACCACATTGAATGCTTCTGCTTTTAGTTCATTCATATTAGTCAGGTGATCACCTTCATCTTCAATAAGTATTGGTCCAATGTTTTCTTTAGACCAGCTAGTATTTTCTTTAGGCAACTAAGCACTGTGCAGCCACACAATCACTTCTCGCCCACAGAGGAAGGAGAAAGAAAGACTAATAGCAGGGAAACTTGGGAGTCAAGATAAAAATTGCTTAGTAAGTAAAGGAGAAGTGGAAAAGAGAAAGAAAACAGAACAAGTGATGCAAATGCAATCTCTCGCCACCTTCCCATGGGCAGGACTGATGCCCAGCCAATTCCCAAGCAAAAGATGGCTAACCTCCCTAAACCCCATTCTCTATTTTTTTATTGCTGAGCATGATGTTATATGGCATGGAATATCTCTTTAGTTAGTTCAGGTCATCTGCCTGGTTATGTCCCCTCCCAACCTCTTGTGCACCACCCAATGTATTCACTGGAGGGGCAGAGTGAGAAACAGAGAAGGCCTTGACACTATGTAAACACTGTTCAGCAACAGCTAACCACTAGTGTGTTATTAGCATTGTTTTTATCACAAATCTAAAACACAGCACCATATGAGCTGCTATGCAGACAATTAACACCAGTCCAGTCAGACCTTGTATAAGTATAAAGCAAACTGATATCAACTTCTCTTGCAAGGCTTTAACAACAAGGGGTTTGTATTTTTGGCCAGTGTTTTGCTTGGTGTTTTTCTCCCCAAGTGGCTTTTTTTTCATCTTCCAGGATGCTGCTTCCTTTAAACCACGGAGAAGCTGATAACTTTGCAAGAGAAGTTGATAATTGTCTGCATAGCAGCTCATATGGTGCTGTGTTTTAGATTTGTGATAAAAACAATGCTAATAACACACTAGTGTGTTAGCTGTTGCTGAACAGTGNACACTAGTGGTTAGCTGTTGCTGAACAGTGTTTACATAGTGTCAAGGCCTTCTCTGTTTCTCACTCTGCCCAAGTCCCTCTGTTTTTTTTGTAAAGGAAACTAAAGTGTTTTGCCTGGGTCAATGCTCTTCAACATATTCATAAACAATGGGAAAATGAGATGAGTAATGAGGTGACAAAGTTTGCAGATGAGTTATTCAGGGACAACTACAAGGGACTACAGAAGGAACTTAGGAGACAGGCAATAAAAAAGCACATGAAACTAAAGTTAAATAGGAAATAAATTTGAGTTTCAAGTACAGCCAAAGGTAATAGAAGCCATTACTGCTCAGGAATGAGTCCTTGGAGTTGTTGTAGATATTTCCATGAATACCTTAGCACAGTATTAC
>VXAY01006972.1:1573-12593 GCA_013399855.1 Oxyruncus cristatus | reverse complement strand
CAAGGTCGTTAGGGGCTCAGCCCCTCCAAGGAGAATTTACTCAGCTTCTCTACCATTCTATGGCTGCAATTCCTCTGCAGCTTGCTACATACAGCTTTCAGGTGATCCAATCTTGGCCTCAAGCCATCTCTGCCCTCCCTGGGCTATCCAGGCCTCCGGGGGGAGAACCCACACCAAAGTTTCTTCTCTCCAAATCATTTCCACAGGTGGCAGGGGTTTCAGTTTTTAAGTCTTTTCCCCTGCTGGAGAGGGAGACGGGGAGCTCCTCGGGCCTCTGCTTCCCCCCTCCTTTTCACTGACCTTGGAGTCTCCGTCTTATCTCAAGTTCTCCTCTGCTCTCCGCCAGCTGAAGTTTCTTCTGTAACGTCTCAGCCGAGCAGCTTTTCTCTGGAGTTTCCTCTCCACTCTGCTATATGCCTTGGCCAGAGGCTTCAGTGCCATGCCTGCCCCTGGCCCAAGGCCAGGGGCGGAGGGGGCCTGGCCCCCCATTCGGGAGAGGCCCTCCCGCCTCCCTCACGCCATGGCTCCGAATTTCTTTCTGCGCCACAAACACAACACCACCCTCTTTTCCGGTTTGTGTTAAATATGTAATTCGTAGAGACGTCACAGAAGTCCTTGATTGGCTACTTAGCTGGAATTTCACCTGGAATCAACCATCTTCTACCCTAATACTGAGAGGAATGGGCTAAACCATGACAAATCAGTTCTTCAGTTTCTTATAGGGCAAGGAAATAAGAGGCAAAAAATGAAGATAACAGAAGCCAGATTTAAAGCTATTCAAGATAGTTTTTCTTTATGCAAGGATATACACAACTCAATTCTGCCCATTGCCTTGATGTCAAAAACTTGTGTTAAAGTTCAGTGCTCCTGTAAAAATTGAAGGATTAAGTCCTACACAGCAAAATAAATTAAATTTTTCAGTTTCTAAACAGCACTTAAAATTACTTTGATAAAGAACACTGACAAAAATCTAAAAATATAACTATGTAGTTATATTAGTTATAAACACCATTTTCATAGATTCTGTGTTTCTTATTTAACCTGCTCTTAGCTTTTAAAATTTTTTTTGTTTGTTTTGAGGGAATTTTTTTGTTGCTTTTTTTTTGTTTGTTTGTTAAGAGTCGTAAACCTTATAGTCTCTGCAACAGCAATGGAATTTGAACAGAATGCTTTCCTCACTTTATTCTATCTTCAGTTTTTGTGCAATATTTGTTATATTTCCTGGGGGGAAAAAAAAAAGTTGAGTAGATTTAAAAAAACCCAGCCACTCACTAATACCATACCTCTGAGCCTTCTGCATTAAAATGATCCAATGCTTGTTTCCTCAATTCACCTTTTATTGATCCATCAAGTCTCTAAAGAGTAATAATACAGTTAATAATACAGTTAAAAAGGAACTCCTACCATATTCTATTCAGAGGAACTTGAATTCTCAATTGCCAAAATACTTGGGGAGGGGAATAAAAGTAATGTAACACTTCCAACTAATCAGTTTAATTTCAAAATACCATTAAGCATATAGTAATTGCTAGTCTTTTACTGTACAAAAAAATTAAACTTTCATAAGTCTTTCTACAAAAAGGACACTTTTTTAAGATAAAATGGTAAAGATCAAGGCTTCTTGGCTGCTACCAGCAAAAGTCTTACCTGAAAAGGAAACTGACGATACTTCAAATACTCTGCTAGGATGTCTAGCATCCTCACCATCTGAGAGAAAATCAGTACTCTGTTGCCACGTTCTCGTAGGCGAATTAGTAGCTTGTCAAGAAGGATTAGTTTCCCACTGCTACGTATTAAATGCTACAAGACAAGAAAATGTGTACCACAAAATAAGTTCACCTCAACCCTAACATACACTGCAGATGGTTAGACATTCATTAACTGAACATGAAAGTTTTATAAGCATTTAGTCAGTCCTGATCTTGTAAAAACTCATTATAAAAGTGTTAAGCTCTCTAACTGAAATCAACAAGACGAGCATGTTTTTCATTCATGCATTTCTCAGCTCTGGCTCATAAAACAGCATCCTAACATTTCCTTAAAATGTTAAGCAAAATATATTGTGCTATGAGTTAGAGCAGTTACACTGTAGATGCAAATTCTCTTCTACCAAATAAACAACAGCAACAGAGACTACCTGAGTACTACTTGCTCCTCACTTTCTGTCTTTTGAACAGACCTAAGCATTGCTACTTGATCCTCTAAGTATTTTAAACAATGCCTAATCAGTCAAGTTTTTCTGTCAAGATAAAAGTGAGAGGAATCCTGTTAGTAGAAGTCAACATGCTTTAGCTAGGTTACAATGTTCAGCCTTCTCAGCTCCAGTGGAAACAACTAGAACAGAAACTCAGGTGCATACTGAATTTAATGTTGAAAACATTAGGTCTCTTTAGTTGAAGAGGCTCAGAATAAAAAATTGGGAGTTAGGTGCTTTTATTCTTTATGACAGAAATGAGAACGATGTATCATTCATAATTAGAGTTAACAAAGCTTATTCAGATGAGCCAAGGAAATCATTGTTACAAGTATGCAATTATTAGTTATAATGGCTGAACAGTTCTGCTAAGATTAATTATAAATTTAAGTAGAGTGTGCAAAATTGCAAATGAAACATTCTTTAGCTTAGATAAGCATTTTATAATATAAAATAGTTTGTGCAGTGACAGCTTGTGATTTCAATCTAGTAGTTTTGGGAAAGTATTTAAATTATGAACTTAAAGTTTACAGAAAAAAACCCCTGATCTTTAGAAACATTTATGGTGCTATAAACTGTATAAATTATAACAGTGCTTTTATTTGTTGGTGTGGTTCTCAACAGTTTTAGTACTTTCCAAAGAAACTCAAACTAAAAGCCCACAACACAATCACAGACCATCTTTAGTAGTGATGCTATAATTGCTTTCATTTATAACAACAAAACAACCAGACTAAGCTTTGGATGTTTATTACTTCTATTTCCTTTCAATTTGGTTGTTTGAAAGCATGTAGAGAACAGTATTTGATTACAAAAAAGTTTAAAGAGATTTTGCAGATTACTTTCTGCTGTCATGTGGATTGTTGGTGTACTACTGCCAGTCACATACATTTGCATTTATATTCAATTTACCTGTTTATTTAACTGCTTTATTTTAATCTGGTTTTAAAATAGGTCTTAAATTTATTTAGTCTGAAAATGCACAGACTATTTCAATCTATTTTGGTTTTATTTTTATCATAATTCAAGCCAAGGATATTTTATTTAGTATTGATCTCTCTATTATGCAGTTCCAGTTAAGAAACAAACAAAAGGGTAATCATTTCACTTACCTGTAAAACACAGGATGCACATTTGATAGAGAACTTGGTCTTTCTTAACATAATTTAATAAGAACAAATAAATTTCCAGAACACTATAAAATTATTTCATTCATATAAGAGATGTAAAATCACTTAAAAAAAAAATTTTAAAAAAGGTATTACCTGTAAGGCCTCCTGTCTATTATAGAATTCATTATCATCCGGTGGTTTAATGAGGTAGCAATGGTTGCAACACTTCTTGAGTTCCATCATGATGTTCAAAAAGCCTGAGGTACTGCCTTTTGAACCTTTGCTGAGGGCTTTGTAATTTCTGGTTAAAATCCACCTATGATATAGAATGTGCACAATGGAAGTAATTTATAACCATTTGTGGAAATATAAAGGATATAAGCTCTCAAAATATCAGTTAAAATTGCATTATGAGAACTATTACACCAGTAATCTTCATATAGATATGCCATTAAACGAGCAGGAATTTAAAAGTATCATTACTTACTTGTAATATTGCTTCTGCAACACACTCATTTCCATCCTCAAAATTTGTTCAACCTTAGCAGGTAAAGACTTTTCTACATCTTTTTTAACTCTTCTGAGTAAAAATGGTTCAAGTTCTTTGTGAAGACTTGCATAACCAAACTCTCTCCCTTTGCCATGCTCCTCTTCAAAAACTTCCCAGGAAGAAAACCTTCAACATAGAAAGAATAAAGGTAAAATAATGACATATCATGAATACGGACACACAAAGACCATAAATATACCACACATGCACAAACACATATGGACTTCTTCACCACTCCCCTCTGTTTTATTAAATAAGTTTCTGAATTTGCATCTCACAAGAAATTACAAATATTTTGTCTGCAAATAGGAGAATGGAAATTAACAAACTTTTGCAGAATGAAAATTCAAAACAAACTACTGAATTTTAATTTCTCCAGTGAAAACCCAACATTTTGCTTTTCTGCATGGAAACACAGGTAGAACATTGCAGAATTCCATTATATTTCTCAAGAGCAGCATGAAAAAATAGTTGTATAGTTGGAGAAAGTGCAAGAGAACAGACCATTTCACATACCTTTTACAGCTTGTAGGGACTAGCTGAAATGTGATTATCCTTTGGTGTGTGCTAACAGACTAAGAGAATGCACTTTGTGATCAAATGAAGAATAGGTGCCAGGCAACAAACTTAATGGCTTTGTTTGTAAGGTTCTAAAGAAGTCAATGCAATGCATAGCTCTGAAACTAATTTGAGCTACAGTGCTTTGTACTTATAAGATATCTGAAAGGAACATGTGCTCTTATTTATTCCAGATATAAACAGAGGTCAGTATAGAATGACAATACAGTAAACCTATTCTATGCAAATTGGCTGCCTGAATCATAGAATCACAGAATCACAGAATATCCTGAGTTGGAAGAGACCCACAAAGATCATCGAAGTCCAACTCCCGGCCCTGAACAAGACCACCGCAAGAATCACACCACATGCCTGAATGAACTACTGGATATCAGGCATTGTGGTATAATCTTGTTTTCATTCATGGTGCTAACACAGAAAAGATGACATTCTCAGCTCCATACTATTTCCCTACCATGTGATTTTCTCTTTAAATTAAGATGAAGCATGTTTTCAGGGTTCTGAGCCATACATCAATCCATTTTTTTTCTGGACTGCTAAAACAGAAAAAGTGACAGCTGCTACCAAAAGTTTATCAGGAGCAGCATGAAAAATATGTGTATCTATTTTATAAAAAATATTTAAACTATTTCACAATGCAATTCTTTATTGATTCTCCAATCACTATAATATTTGACCATAAGAGACTTGATCACAAAAAAACAAAAAGAAACAACCAGTCAACCAACCAACAAAAACCAAACAACAACAACAAAAAAAAACACCCCAAACCCAACATCAACAAAAAAAACCCCATCACATTCCTTACTTTTCTGGCATGATGAAGTGCAGCAAAGACCAAAGCTCTTTAAGGGAGTTTTGCAGAGGGGTTCCAGTAATAAGAAGACGATGATTAGACTTAAAGTCTATTAAAGTCTTGTACAGAAGGGAATCATCATTTTTTAAACGATGAGCTTCGTCAACTCCTATAAATATCCAATTCAGACCACCAAGGAATGACTTCAAGAAATTGGGGGGGGGGGAAGATATTATACAAGTTAATATATTATGCAATTTCTGACATTTTACATGAGGTTATATATACTCCATCACTCCTTTTATTTTAATAAAAAAGGACACCTATATGTTTTTAGCATTAATTATGGGTTTTATGTTTGCTAGATTCAACAAAAGGCTATGCAGACATCCCAAGATTAAAAAGAAAGTATAAACCAAGTTTATACTTAGGGGGAGGAGGAAGGCAAAAAGCTGATCTATAAATTTTCAATTGACAAAAAAACCCCTATCCACAAAAATTCACTATTGACTCTCTTCTTTTCAGCATGTACAAACAAATGAAAGTCAACAAGCAGAACTTTTATATTATAATTATCATATGCTGTTAGGATTAACAATAACTTTATGTACTACCATCATAAAGAGGGTAGTAATATAGATATATGTAATACTGCACACACAAATACAAAGAAAAAACATGGGATTTCAGAGTTGTGAATCACAGGTGTTTGGGGCTAGGGACTGGTTTGTTTCTTCAGTTCCTGGATGACTGTCTAACAGGAAAGTAGAGATTTTGAGATGCAAAGAAATTACTACAGCAATGTGAAGCACAAACAAACTGAAGAAAAATAAGTTTTACCCACTTGATATGGAGGGGAAGGGAGGGGGCAGAAAGTCTCACCACACATACATAAAATCTAAAAGTGCTTAAAGAAAACTTAACCTCCATACTTCCAAGAGTAAAGCTGTCATATTCCCCATCCACTTAATGGCCCAGAACCCAAATATTTGTCAACTCTAAAGGAATTTAACATTCTACAAATTATTTTTATCTCCCTGAAGAAGTACGTGTGATTACCTTATCCTTCAGCAAAATTTCATAAGTTGTTAGAAGTATATTAAATTTTAATCGCTTGGTCTGTGGATGCATCCATTCATGAGTTCTTATCTACAAGAAGAATCAAGCAAACTATAAGCTAGAGAAAAATGGTCTTACTGATCAGGATGACTTCAGATACTATAGCAATATAGATGTTAAGTGACATACAAGAATCTGATCATGAAAAAGGAACATAATACATGAAGCTTTTTTTCTTAAAGTTATTAAAAGGTTGGGGGGGGTGCTTGTTGGGTTTTGATTGGTTGGGTTTTTTTGTGTATTTCTTTGTGTGTGTGTTTTGTGTTTTTTGTGATTGGGTGTTTTTTGTTTGTGTTTTTTTTTTTTTTAAACTTTAATGGATAAGGTTACTTATATTCCTCCTTTCAGGAAACAAATTAAGATTATGTCTGTCTGTCTTAAATGTTTATTTTACTCACCTAAATAATCGCATGACAAAGGACAATTTATTTTCAAATGCAAGGTTGCATTTTTAATCCTTTTTATTACTAAGCAGGAATGAAATTTTTCACATTCATTCATATCAGATTAAAATTTATGCTTTTAATCTGCACTTTAACCACATGCAACATTTCAATTAATTATTTGCTCATTCCTAATCAAAATATTAGAGATTAGCATAAAACAGGAACATGAAGCGAGCCTTGTTTACTGCTATTTTTTTTCAATGATACAAAGAAATACTCACCGTATTTCTGCTAGTTATATCTCCTAAGTAAACCACAGCATTCATCTTAGGAGCCCAAGTTTGAATTTCTCTTTGCCAAGATGTCAAGGTAGAAAGTGGCACGACTAGCAAGAAAGGCCCATACAGTTGATGTTCGTGAAACAGGTAGTTCAGAAAAGAAATTGTTTGTATTGTTTTACCCAGACCCATTTCATCTGCAAGAATACAACTATTCCCTCTAAAAAACAAACAAACAAACAAAATTTATAAATGCTTTCAAGTTAAAAACAGCAAGACTAATTTAAGACTACTTACTTGCACCATGAGTGAGCAAGCCAGTTCAGTCCATTTAACTGATAATCTCTTAACTCTAAACCTTCATGTCCTCCAATATAAGATGGTTGCTTCTTTAGCGCAACAAACCTTGGCCTCTGTTTTAAAATCTGTCAAAAGCAAATTGAGCATCAGTCCTACTACTAAGTGAAGTTACCAAAATGTCTTCTTATAGAAACAAAGTAGCAGTAGGATTCTGTTTGGTCACCAAGTCTAGTCTTTATTCATCACAGACATCTCAACCATATAACAATATCCACCCATTTGCAAGCTAAAATTAGTTTGCTAATCTAAATTCCACAACAGAAGTGACATGAACTCATTCACAAAGGTTACTTTTAAAACAAATTAAAGTAATAAACAATTCCATCTTTGAATGGCAATAAAATAAGTAGAAAACAAATATAGAATCATAGAATGGTTTGGGTTGGAAGGGACCTTAAAGATCATCTAGTTCCAATCCCTCTACCATGGGCAGGGACATCAAAGGCTATTCTTAATAGTAATACTTCCTACGTATATAAATATAGCTATCATTATTACTGCTTTGGACAGCATTCAAAAATATTTTATAATATGCATTTTGGATGTATAAAATATATCAGTTTTTTAAAAATTATTGCAACTGTATAAATCCATTGAAACTACACACTCACCTTGAAGTCCTTAAATGGAGTGGTCTTGGATTGGTTTCTGCTAAAATACTCATCAATACATGCCTGAAATTTTTTGGCAATGAGAGCACCGTCTTCCCAGCTACATTCTGAGTAAGGCAGACCCTGCCATTTACAGTAGTAGTCTGGATAACCAGCTGCTGATTTCTGATTTGAATGAGCTGCAGAAACACACCAGAGATACCAGATCAATATTTTCTTTCTGTATTTTAAGAAAACACTCATTTTAGGGGATAAGACAACATGAACTAGTTTCACAGCAAAGACAATATGACAACTTTTCATCAAAGATTTTGTTTTGCCTTAAGTTGCTAGGGATATTAATAACCTAAATTTCTTAACTATAAATTCAACATGCAAGTAATAAACTTGTAATATTCTCAACACTGTTTTCCATGTGGAAGTTTGTCACATACCAATTATCCTCTCCACTATTTGATACTGTTTATGTAGATCATCTGTAAGTTCCTGCTGGCAGTTATAATATTCCACGTCTTCTGGAGAAGCATTTTTCAGCCTGAAATGGGAATTTATTTGCAGCACTTACTACATTGTGTAGTTCTGAAACTAAGAAAATCTGGCAATTTTAAAGCTCTGAATGTAAGCACCATAAGAATGCTGCTTAGAGAGCTTATTTGGAGAAGCTACAGCTCCAGAATTCCTGCTATAAAAGCATTGCATCTGGCCTAGGTCGTTCATCAAGAGAAATTACTATCAGCTATAGTTTGTACTAGTCATGCAGATAATTTACAATATCTGTTCTCAACACAGTAGTGTACTTCACATGGTATTTTCACAGAACAGCACTGATGTCTCACTATAAGAATCTATCTTATGAGTAGGAGTCAGTAAAATTCCAGCACTATTCATAGATTATATTAAACATACTCATTAACTGGAATACCAAAACATACCACTAAAACATAAGGATTTTTTTAATTTCTTGGTTCTGAGGCTTTGACAAAAGCTTGATCCAAGAAAACTAAATGCTGTAATGTTTTGAGTGCTTCAGCCATTTCTGATTTTTTTTTCATCTCTGCTGCAATTCCCGAAGAACTCTGATCAAAATAACAATCAGTCAATGAGAAAATTAGTAAAAGTTAAGATTTAAAACAAAACCAGAAAACCCACCACCCATCTTGTTAAAACTTCATTTATAACAGACATATTAAAATCTAGGTGCAGAAGCTGCTTCCTTAAAAGGCCTGATTTTACAAGATTTGTGAGTATTGCCACTTGCTCAAGTAAAGGTGGTGTGCTCAGAATCTTACAGGACCATAAGGTGTTAGGGAAGCTTCAACTTTGCTTGAAAGCTTTGTCTTTCTGTTGTACAGGTACTTAAAAACATCTATATTGTTACAAAAAATATGCAGCATGGAAATAGTTATAAAAATACTCACCAGCGTTTTGTTTCCTGATCCTTTTTCTTATAGTTGTCCAGTTTCTTCATTCCTTTAACATTTTGTTGCTTCAGTGTTTCCTCAGTTTCCCATGTATTATGGATGTGCGACCAGCCTTTCCATTTAATAAGATACTGTATTTCTCCTGGCTCCTTTGACTTTTCAAACCCAACATTTGGGTCACCATCTGCTTCAACTGCATAGATGGTGGTTGCAGCACCAGTAGCTAATAAAGAAACCACACTATAAGGTTCAATTAAACGTGCACTGCTATAAATTAACTAGCAAAAAACACTGCAGAAAGCAATTTGTGATGCTCTTGTATGAGGATGCAACTTGATTAATTATATCTGCAATGTTTATGTCACTCTTCTTATTTGAAGAATTATGATGATTCAAAGATTCAGAAAAGCAACCAAAAAACACTGCATCTAACCTACAGCATCTCATTTCATGAGAATTTTCTTAGCATTCCTAGTTTTTCTAGTGATCCCCAGAGAATGCCTCACTAACACTCCTTGCTGTCATCTTTACTATGTCCTTCTCATCTCTGAGAATATAACAGATATTTGAAATTATACTTAATCAGCCTTGAGACTTCAATAGCCTACTATTCAATTATTAATATTGATGCCATAAATGCAGTTCACAGAATCAAAGGATGATTCAGATTGGATGGGATTTCTGGAGGTCATCTAGTCCAACCTCCATGCTCAAACAAGGTCACCTAGAGTCAGTTGCCCAAGACCATATCCAGATGGTTTCTGAATATCTCCAAAGAGGGAAACTCCACCACCTCTCTGGATAACTCCAACATACAAACTGGTAACAACGAATGACTAGAAGGATGAGGTACTCAACAACTTTTTTGCCTCATTCAAGGCAGGAACTGGGGAAGCAAAGTCCCTACCATTTTAAGTGAAGATCAGGTTCATGACCACCTGAGGAATCTGAACATACATAAGTCTATGGGACCTGATGAGAAGCATCCCAGAGTCCTGAGGGAATTGGTTGATGTAGTTGCCAAGACCCTCTCAGTGATATTTGTAAAGTCATGGCAGTCAGGAGAAGTCACAGGTGACTGGAAAAAGGGAAACATTGTACCCATCTTTATAAAGGGTAGGAAGGAGGACCCTGGGAACTACTAACCTGTCAGCCTCACCTCTGTGCCTGGGAAGATCATGGAACAGATCCTCCTAGAAGCCATGCTAAGGCACATAGAGGACAGGGAGGTGATTCAAGACAGCCAGCATGGCTTTACCAAGGGCAAGTCCTGCCTGCCAAACCTAGTTGCCTTCTATGATGGAGTGACTCCATCAGTGGACAAGGGAAGGGCTACAGATGTCATCTATCTGGACTTCTGTAAAGCCTTTAACATGGTCCCCCACAATATCCTTCTCTCTAAATTGATGGACTATTTCGTGGATAAGAAATTGGTTCAATGTCCCAATGGAAATCAGTGATGAGTGGTGTCCCTCAGGGGTCTATACTGAGACCAGTCTTGTTTAATATCTTCATCAATGACATAGACAGAGGGACCAAGTGCACACTTAGCAAGTTTGCAGATGACACCAAGTTGAGTGGTGCAGTTGACACTCCTGAAGGACAGGATGCCAT